>CM060964.1:256007304-256187304 GCA_030765045.1 Tenodera sinensis | reverse complement strand
GCATTCCATCCAAAAATTTATATCGAGATTTCACCGGAAATACATGTTTTGAGGCTCCCTGAATAAAAAAGCAGCTGTTTTAGAAAAGTATTTGTCTGTGAACAGCATAACTCAAGCACAAAGAGTAGGTTAAGTACCAAATTGGGTAGGTGCTCAAGTTCAGCATCTGCATCACACGAAGATCTTCAAGAAAATTTATTCACCCAGACTACTCCAGAACCCTCTAGAAGGCCCTTTGCATAGAAAGTTTTAATTTTTTCCAAAATGGCTCTAACGATTTTGATTAAAATCAAATGACAGTAGACCATAGTACATTGAGAAAATGCAGTCAGTTGCTCCCAGATTTTCAGCTTTCTTCACATTAAATAAGTTAGGTTGATATACTATTTTTAGAATCGCCTAAAATACTATATTCGGTGATATAAAATATTATTACTAAAACGCTATACATGGAACTATACCAATTTAAATATACGATCTCAATGTGACAACATAACCTAACATTTACCTACATGCCAAATGAATATCGATATAAACAGTACAAAGAATAACAACGCACATGCGACATAACATACATTATTGATAGCTTATTTAATGATTTATGGCACTGCAATCCCCTCCACTTATAGCTTAACTTGCAAGATACAATAATAATGATTGTGTCGCTTATGTGGCAAGAATTTTACTTCCCGGAGAATTATTATAGAAGCCATGTGTCTTCACAAAGTATCATTGTGCCAGTATACAAATTTAGAGTTCGATTAAGATGATCGCTTTTTCCAACAACCAAAATAGCATACATTCATAAGAAGACATGGTTTACTTTGGAAACCACTGCGCGATATGCCATAAAATGTGGAAATCAAACCTCGGAGCGTAACTCTCTACTACGTATAGTAGAGGAAGTATTATATTCCACCCAAAAATTCCATGTCAAGATTTCACCGGAAATATATGTTTTGAGGTCCTCTAAATCCAAAAAAAAGGTCCGTGTGTGTCTGAGTGTGTGTGTGTGTGTGTGTGTGTGTGTGTGTGTGTGTGTGTGTGTGTGTGTGTGTGTGTGTCTATCAGTCTGTGAACAGGATAACCCAGAAACGAAAAGTCAGTTAAAAACCAAATTTGGTACTAAAGTTTAATGTTTTTCAAGGATGCGACACGAAGATTTTGAAGAAGAGAACCCCATCCTAAACTACCCTTTCGATGGAAATTTTTTCGAAAATTTTGATTTTCTTGAAAATGATTAACGATTTTGATTAAAATGTCATGTGTTTAAGATATTTTTATGACAAATAAAATGAATATTTTGAATTTTCTGGCTATAGCCTATGTAGTCCTGTTTACTCTGGATGACTTTTGAATAACTCGTAAACCGTAAGAGATAGACAAAATCGTAGTATACAAAAAATGTAGATCTCGCTAAAACACACAATTTATGTATAATACATTACATTACAATACATATCTAACTATTACATTCGAATGGTTTTCTCAACCACATTTCTTTCTCTACTCCCACTTCTACAAACAATGCATTCAATTTTTTAATGTTTGAAATAGAAATGCACCATATTACATTCACGTAGTTTTCTCTACTCTTCTATGTGACACACTCACACGTTCTTACTTGCTCTTCGAAATACAAATCATACAATTTTCTATATGATTGAAATATAAATGTAACGTATTACATTCACACAGTTTTCTCTAATTGCTTTTCTTCCTCTGGTTGTTCAACAGTGCTTTTGTGTAATGTCCTTGCACTGTTTTTATTCATTTAGGTACTTTTTTTATTCCTTATAGTATCCTAAGAGTTTTAATTAAATATTTGTTTAAGTGTGTTAAGTAATATTTTTACTTTCTCTACTACGTATAGTAGAGGAAGTATTGTATTCCACCCAAAAATTCGATGTCAAGATTTCACCGGAAATATATGTTTTGAGGTCCTCTAAATAAAAAAAGCATTTTTAGAAAAAGGTTCATGTTTGTGTCTGCGTGTCTGTGAATTTGTGCACAGCATAACTAAAAAAATTGAATGTATTGTTTGTAGAAGTTTGTAGAAGTGGGAGTAGAGAAAGATATGTGGTTGAGAAAGCCATTCGAATTTAATACTCGTACTTATATAGTAAAAGAACAACATAAAATCCTGTTCTATCCAAAAAAAAAAAAAAAAAAAAAAAATGGATTTTGCAATTTTCATCGCATTCGGATGTATGGTATAGCAGCTCATAAGGGACAAACATACAAACCTTTATTTCTATAATACTCGTATATTATGCAACGAGACTATAGTGGTAGTAATTAATAGTATTGCGGAGTATGTGAGTGTCTCAATGCTGTATTACGAATCCTGTGAACGATATAGTTTTGGTTTGTTTTAAACACCTTTCTCTAGGTGTAAAGATGACAAGAAAGATGTTTTAAACCTTGAGCGACCCAGAGATATCGTCGCTATAGCCGTTAAAAGAGTCAATAAGAAAATACGTAGAATGTCAAATTCAAAAGTTCTTGGTTTGCTAGTTTTTCTTGGTTATACAGTAGTCATAATTTGCAATCGCTCTTCTGTTGGCCTTGTTTGACTTTTAGCAGTAAGAATAGCGTGTGGAACAAAGAGGGATAGCCTTTGTTAATATAACCCTTTCTCTACAGGAGACTTTTTAATGTGCATTTCAGCGAAAACATGAGGTTAAATATGCTTTTATTTCAGTTGATTATAGACGCAACATTGTATTTGTGTAAACAAAACTTGTAGTCATGAACGTGCGCTTTCGCTAAATCGCGGGAATTTCAAGAAGCTCGTTCCTTTATTAATATTCCGAAGTTCAATAGAAATACAAAATCAACTCATTGGATGCATTTCGGAATATTTACAACCAACAAGTTGGCAGAAATCTGTTCCATTTGCTACACGCTATTCTTGAAGAATTTGTTTATAAACAAAATTACCCTTGCGGTGGAGCAAGGCTTTATCTATGGCGACCATTTTTATTGAGGAGTAAATCTTATGAAACATCATCCCTATTATGACATTATCCACAGATTTGCGACTCTGAAATACAGGAGGATCAACTTAGTTCACAAAAAATTATGCGCGTCATGCATGATCGTTTTATGGTAGCCATGTTCCTTACCGTTGAAAAATGTTCAGGTTGCCCCACTGTTCAAAGGCTATTCCCAGAAAATCAAAAAATATAGATACGGTGCACTTGTCATGCACATACTTTAAATATATGGTATTTTAATCAAATTATAGCCATTTTGGTAGATATAAAGAAATACAAAGAATGTTCCGTGTGGAGGATGGTTTTGGGGCTGGATGTTTTTCAAAATCTTTGTATCACAGCTTTGAAGGACACTTAACTTAAATACCTAGTTTGATATTTATCAGACTTCGTTTTTGAGTTTTGCTATTCACACGCGCACGCTTGGAACTAATGCTTTTTTGTGTCTCAAAACATGTATTTGCAGTGAATATTGATACCGAATTTTAGAGTGCAATACAATACTTCATGTTACCTACTGTATATATGGCAGAGGAATTACAGTGGCAATGGTGCCTTGTCTATAAGGCAATAGGCATGTTTACGCGAAGAAATAAACCACACTTTAGTTATCAATATGAACCTAAGATGATTGCGAATGTATACTCACTCTGATTGCTCACCAAATACCCTAGAATACTTTATCCCCTAAGTAAAACAGAAACGAAAGAAGAAAACCAGACCTGAGCAAGAGTAAATGAAATTTGCATCTTCGGAACACTCAGGATTGAAGAAAACTTGAAAAGGTCTATTGCACTAAGCAAATTCCAGTCTAGGTTCAGTCCGAATTCGTCTCAGTAGAACGCTAGAATCAAAAGGCCAATTTCTACGGTTGCACAGGAAAACGGATATCGCAATTACAAGCTGAAAACAAATAGCCTAAATAGCCTAAAATGATAGACTTCGACAAAAATGGCGCTAGCTTTTGTTCTAGTCTGCATAGCCAGAATTTGTTTTTATGGGTTTCGACACTCGTGTAGTTGATAATCCTCACTTGGCACAGTGGGAATCCCTTACAAATGTCAGCGGATCTGAGGACCCCCTCATGGGAAACTATCATGGCAGGAAGAGTCAAGTTAACCGGAAGCTAGCACTTACTTCTGAGTCGCGGGACCCCAACTGGCGGCGACTTTCCTGGGAATAACCACACGAATGGTACTGGCTATTCAGATTAATGTGTAAGAGTGAATTTGTAAACGTTCTCACAGAACAGTTCAAGGATGTTATTCTGAAGGCACGATGTTCTTGGAACAAGATTAAAAATTAAATGGCCTACTCTTCCTTGAATGGTAGAGACAAGAGAAAGTGCAATACATGATACACATGGAACGAAGTGTCTCTCAAGACTTACATTGCACAAACATTATATGTAGGAAAAATGGATTATTAATTAGGACGTGAATTCTGTGTAGTTATGACAGTTACGAATGTGCGAATTCAGGTACTCGGTAATTGCGTTAGATTTTAATTAAAATTTTATTCTTCACGTGCTAGAAAATAATATCAGTTACTTCGGCTTTAGTCTCGAGTGTTTACAAGGAAAATGTTGCTTACTTCCTTTATTTCACTTGTGCTGCGAACCTGGAAATGCATATAGTGGGCACATTCCATGATTAAAATAGGAGCAAAGAAAATATTGAAATCATGGTGAAATTAAATCTCTCAGGTTTGTATTAGTATAGAGAATGTACTTTTATTTTATGTTTTGGTATTTATGACTCACGCCACCACGCTGTGAATCATTTTGAAACTCACCTGTTATTGAAATTGGAATTATTTGTTAATTGATCGGCAAGCTGTATAGAGTATGAAACTCGTGGCACCGAAGTTAGGAATCAGGGTTATTTATCTTTTATCTGCTTAAATAATAACTCAATAAAGCAATAATTGTAGGGTCGTTTATTTAAACGGTTGTTAAAAAACGAAATAATGATATTCAAAGAATACCTATGTGAAATTTATGTAATGCTATTCTTTCGATGCAGTGAAGGTTCTTAATTATTTCATACTAATAGTTACAAAGTTGACCTACAAGAGTTCTTTCTTAACAATGCGCGGGTGTAATGGTTCTCTATACTTCGTGATTAGTAAACTTAGATACTTCTCAACATAATACAACTATTTCTACTCTACGCAACTAATTCGGCGGCGGATTAATTATTTACTTACGGAGCCTTGTCCCACAAATGTTTAAATCTAACTCACGGTAATTCTTCATCTCCTCGACCACTCACAAAATTGAACACTTTAATATACATATTCCCGAATTGCCTTCGACTTCTGGAAGTTATACGTCGTAGGCGCGCATGACGCGCCGGTAACGTTGACTGCATGTTACAGTGGTTTAAGGGGAACATGAGTGTCGGCAGACTTTTTTCCAGGGGAGGGGGGGGGGGCACGTGTTAGAAGTTTGCAATCAAATAATATTAAATCATTATTTTATTGTCAAAATGCGTAATATTTGTTGCAGATAGGTAACCGTATTAATTTGTGCCAAATAAAAATTGTTCTTTACATCAAAATTAAAATAATAGTTTAATAGTCAGTAATTGGCTGCAAATTAAGTTCACCAACTTCCAATTGGGGGGGGGGGGGGCGGAACCCTCTTGCCCGTCCCTCGCGACGCTCATGAAGGGGAATACAAGGTATGCTGTATTCAGGATTGTGGAATGTAGTACGTACTGAAGACAATCCAAGCGTTTATTACGCAATGAAACTTCAAGGTGGTGTTTACAGTAAACTGAAATAACTTGACTCAGTAGTGCACTGTAACTCCACCGGGTTGTGTACCCCGTGGATCGACAAGCCGTGAGACAGACCACAGCGATATATATATATATGACAGCTACGTCCACATTAAATGTCGTTTTTCACTTCGCCTCGAGGCTTCGAGTTGACAACATGGGAAAGAACCGCCGTGCTAAGAAGAGGACCACACCGGCTACTCCTGCTACATCCGTAGCTAAGAAGCCGCGAAACAACTCCAGCAATACCGCCTCAACTGGCTCGCCCAGCTCGACGCGCTCTGAGGAGAAAACTTCTCCACCCCCGGCGCCGGTTTCCAGCCGAACGCATGGACCAGTCAACACCGCCTCGGCCGGCCAGTCCAGCCAGACGGTGCCGGAAGATACACCACAGACCTCCGTCGACAAAACCACAGCTTCACAGGGATCGCACACACAACACCGCGGCACTTACAGTGCCGTGTTAGTGGGCGTCCCGCATCACCTGCCGACGCAGCTTCTCAAAGGCTATGCTGCGAAACTGTGGCCCTCAATTTCGAGGGTCACACGCATACAGTCTAAGAGAGGCCCCACTCCACTAGTGCGCCTCTTCTTCACCGTAAAGGCGCATTACGACGCAGCACTCGACACCGGCCTGGAACTTCTCGGGGAGTCCTTACGGATCGAACCGAGCCGGGCCGAATTCACTCCACCCTGCCGTCGCTGCTGATTGTACGGGCACAACGAAGCGGGATGTGCCGCAGCTCCACGTTGCCACTACTGTGGGGCACCTAACACCACTGCCTCCTGCACCCAGCACGACCTCTCCACACGTCGCCGCTTCTGCGCTTCCTGCTGGGGGCATGATCACTTCACCGGGCAAGCTTGCTGCCCGATGAGAAAAACGCCAACACCGTCTCAGCCGAAAGCCGCGGTCACCACCGGTCAGCGCAGGGCCTCCCTGCCGCAAGACAGTGGTGACCAGAGCAAGAAAGCCGACGCCACGCAGATTGAGATCTCCACCTCTGCTACGGTAATCCTCCAGAAGCTGGAGGACCTCCAGGCAGAGATCGCCAACCTTCACGCAAGATTCGACAACGCAGAAGAAATCTTCAAAGACTTCAGGGACACCATGGATTACTACAACTCGCGCACGGAGGCTCTTATGCCTACCAAGCTCGAGGCGTCGGGATACCAGAGGACCCTGGAGTCAAAACTGATCGAGCTACTCCTATCGCTCCGAAGGCTCATCAAGGAAGAGGTGGCAGCTCTACAGACGATGCTGGAGGAGGGATACCCAACAGTCGCCGCACCCTACGGGGACACTACAGCACCTCCGACGCAACTCACTCGTGGACGTCGGCGGCATTGAACATCACCACACAATTCCTTCTAATCCTTCACCTAATTCTCCTTTACTATCACACCAGACTTCCCAAGGGCGTACTCAGGGCCTCGGCCATGTGTACGTCCTGGCACCATCTCACCTGGCTTCGGCCCTTGCGGCCAGCCAACAAACCCGCTCCTTGAATCCGCAGGTGCAATAGCGGTACTGCCTTACCTTTCCTCCCCGAATTCTATCCGGTGGAGGTTTTTAAGTGGGTAGTACCTCCGGGTGAGGCCCACAGTCCCCCTCTGTGCCATCCCAGCGCATGGGGCTCCGTAAATGGATTTTTCCTCCACTTGAAAAAAAAATTAAATGCAAACAGAAAAGTGGACTATAACAGCTAGCGAAGTGTCCAGGCGTATTGATCTTGGTTGTCATCCGACTGTTATCTGTTCTCTAAAACAGCAAAATGCTAGTAAATTGACTTACAATCACACACACATACACGCGCGCGCATACAGTCGTGTGGACATACACATACGCACACATACAGTCATACAGACACACATACATACACACAGGCGCGCGCACCCACCCACACACACACACACACACACACACGCACACACACACTAGCGTGTCTGCCTCACGTTCAAGAGGTCGTCGCGAGTTCGAATCTCTCTTAGGGTAAGTCATCCGGGTAAGGTTTCTTCCGAGGTTTTCCCTACCCTGAGAAGACGAATGTCGGATAACTTAAAGCTCCATGGAACTCGGGCTCATTTGAGCATCATTTCACACACACACACACACACACACACACACACACACACACACACACACACAGAGAGACACCCAAACACAAATAATTATAGTTCCAAAATGGCTCGCTGTCCCATTTCCAAATTTTGTAATAAATTTGTAGATTATTACACTTTATCTCTCAAATATTTTGCGTTATACTATTTTTTATCCTTTATCTTTATATTTAAAATTGCCTTTTTCCACAGGTCAATTATCAGGCGTTTCTTTATGACAACCCTAAAATAGGACAGCTATCAAACTACTGGACTTTCTCCCATACTCCGCACCTGCATGAATACCAGCAAAAACTTCTGCAAATATATATTTCGACTGACATGAAGAAGGTAAAGCAGTAAGTGTTTGTAGGTATAGTTGGTTCAAGAGTAGAGAAATGTGAGTGCAACACATCAGATTTTTTCTTCGCTAGTGCTTGCAACCCATTTAAGTGAACAAAAATTGTTGCGGGAGTGGGAAGAGTGTATGCGTGAGATGCTTTTGACAAAAATTGCTGTACACCACCCTCGGCGGCCGATACGAGCTGGTCGAAGGGTGACGTAGTTAGGCAGCGAAAAGTTGTTAGCAGCATCTAAATGAGTTTCACAGACCGTCAGAATATTAATTACAAAAGAATGAACAATCTCAGCGACCTAAGGTACTGGTCGCGCACGCCGTTCACGTTCCAGAACGCAGCTCGAAATGACCTTTGTACGAGTCTGGAGGTCATTAATTAGCTGAATCCGGAAATCCGCGTTTTTCTCCATAGGGATCAAAATGGGGTTTTTCATCTGCAGCTTACTGTTACGTAGTGCGGCGGGGCCCCTTTAATAAGGTCACCAAACCGCAGGGAAAGGGCCTGAAATTCCTCTAGGTCTACCAGCGACAGGGTGTGTTCTAAAGCTGAAGAGGCCACTGGAGTAGTGGAAAGCCGGGAGTCTGTCGACGAACAGGCTGACACAGTGCTGTTGTTCCACTTCGGTGGACAGGTCTGCCGGCTGCTCAGGGGCCGAAACTGTCGACGAACCGGGTGACACAGTGGTGTTGGTTTCACCTCGGCGGACAGGTCCTACGGCTGCTCAGGGGCCGAGGCTGTAGACGAACCGGCTGACACAGTGGTGTTGGTTCCTCCTCGGAGGACGGGTCTGCCGGCTGCTCAGGGGCCAAGGCTGTCGACGAACCGGCTGACACATTGGTGTTGGTTCCACCTAGCAGGACGGGTCTGCCGGATGCTCAGGGCCGAGGCTGTCGACGAACCGGCTGACATAGTAGTGTTGGTTTCACCTCGGTGGACGGGTCAGCTGGCTGCTCAGGGGCCGAGGATGTCGACGAACTGGCTGACACAGTGGTGTTGGTTTCACCTCGTTGGACGGGTCAGCCGGCTGCTCAGGGGCCGAGGCTGTCAACGAACAGGTTGACACAGTGGTGTTGGTTCCTCCTCGGTGGACGCGTCAGTCGGTTGCTCAGGGGCCGAGGCTGTCGACGAACCGCCTGACACAGTGGTGTTGGTTTCACCTCGGTGGACGGGTCAGCCGGCTGCTCAGGGGCCGAGGCTGTTGACGAACCGGCCGACACAGGGGTGCTGGTTGCACCTCGGTGGACGGGTCTGCCGGCTGCTCAGGGGCCAAGGCTGTCGAAGAACCGGCTGACACAGTGGTGTTGGTTCCACCTCGGAGGACGGGTCTGCCGGCTGCTCAGGGCCGAGGCTGTCGACGAAGCGGCTGACACAGTAGTGTTGGTTTCACCTCGGTGGACGGGTCAGCCGGCTGCTCAGGGGCCGAGGCTGTCGACGAACCGGCCGACACAGGGGTGTTGGTTGCTCCTCGGTGGACGGGTCTGCCGGCTGCTCAGGGGCCAAGGCTGTCGAAGAACCGGCTGACACAGCGGTGTTGGTTACACCTCGGAGGACGGGTCTGCCGGCTGCTCAGGGCCGAGGCTGTCGACGAAGCGGCTGACACAGTAGTGTTGGTTTCACCTCGGTGGACGGGTCAGCCGGCTGCTCAGGGGCCGAGGCTGTCGACGAACAGGCTGACACAGTGGTGTTGGTTCGACCTCCGTGGTCGGGTCAGCCGGCTGCTCAGGGGCCAAGGCTGTCCACGAACCGACTGACACAGTGGTGTTGGTTCCACCTCGGTGGACGGGTCAGCCGGCTGCTCAGGGGATGAGGCTGTCGATGAACCGGCTGACACAGTGGTGTTGGTTCCACCTCGGTGGACGGGTCTGCCGGCTGCTCAGGGGCCAAGGCTGTCGAAGAACCGGCTGACACAGTGGTGTTGGTTCCACCTCGGAGGACGGGTCTGACGGCTGCTCAGGGCCGAGGCTGTCGACGAAGCGGCTGACACAGTAGTGTTGGTTCCACCTCGGTGGACAGGTCTACTGGCTGCTCAAGGGCCGAGGCTGTCGACGAACAGGCTGACACAGTGGTGTTGGTTGCACCTCGGTGGACGGGTCAGCCGGCTGCTCAGGGGCCGAGGCTGTCGATGAAGCGGCTGTCACAGTGGTGTTCGTTTCACCTCGGAGGACGGGTCTGCCGGCTGCTCAGGGGCCGAGGCTGTCGACGAGCCGGCTGACACAGTGGTGTTGGTGCCACCTCGGTGGACGGGTCTGCCGCCTGCTCTGGGGCCAAGGCTGTCAACGAACCGGCTGACACAGTGGTGTTGATTCCACCTCGGAGGACGGGTATGCCGGCTGCTCCGGGCCGAGGCTGTCTACGAACCGGCTGACACAGTAGTGTTGGTTTCACCTCGATGGACGGGTCAGCCTGCTGCTCTGGGGCTGATGGTGTCGACGAACCGGCTGACACAGTAGTGTTGGTTTCACCTCGGTGGACGGGTCAGCCGGCTGCTCAGGGGCCGAGGCTTTCGACGAACCGGCCGACACAGGGGTGTTGGTAGCACCTCGGTGGACGGGTCTGCCGGCTGCTCAGGGGCCAAGGCTGTCGAAGAACCGGCTGACACAGTGGTGTTGGTTCCACCTCGGAGGACGGGTCTGCCGGCTGCTCAGGGCCGAGGCTGTCGACGAAGCGGCTGACACAGTAGTGTTGGTTTCACCTCGGTGGTAGGGTCAGCCGGCTGCTCAGGGGCCGAGGCTGTCGACGAACAGGCTGACACAGTGGTGTTGGTTCGACCTCCGTGGTCGGGTCAGCCGGCTGCTCAGGGGCCAAGGCTGTCCACGAACCAACTGACACAGTGGTGTTCGTTCCACCGCGGTGGACGGGTCAGCCGGCTGCTCAGGGGCCGAGGCTGTCGATGAACCGGCTGACACAGTGGTGTTGGTTCCACCTCGGTGGACGGGTCAGCCGGCTGCTCAGGGGCCCAGGCTTTCGACGTACCGGCTGACACAGTGGTGTTGGTTCCACCTCGGTGGACAGGTCTACTGGCTGCTCAAGGGCCGAGGCTGTCGACGAACAGGCTGACACAGTGGTGTTGGTTGCACCTCGGTGGACGGGTCAGCCGGCTGCTCAGGGGCCGAGGCTGTCGACGAACAGGTTAACACAGTGGTGTTGGTTCCTCCTCGGTGGATGCGTCAGTCGGCTGCTCAGGGGCCGAGGCTGTCGACGAACCGGCTGACACAGTGGTGTTGGTTTCACCTCGGTGGAGGGTCAGCCGGCTGCTCAGGGGCCGAGGCTGTCGACGAACCGGCCGACACAGGGGTGTTGGTTGCACCTCGGTGGACGGGTCTGCCGGCTGCTCAGGGGCCAAGGCTGTCGAAGAACCGGCTGACACAGTGGTGTTGGTTCCACCTCGGAGGACGGGTCTGCCGGCTGCTCAGGGCCGAGGCTGTCGACGAAGCGGCTGACACAGTAGTGTTGGTTTCACCTCGGTGGACGGGTCAGCCGGCTGCTCAGGGGCCGAGGCTGTCGACGAACAGGCTGACACAGTGGTGTTGGTTCGACCTCCGTGGTCGGGTCAGCCGGCTGCTCAGGGGCCAAGGCTGTCCACGAACCGACTGACACAGTGGTGTTCGTTCCACCTCGGTGGACGGGTCAGCCGGCTGCTCAGGGGCCGAGGCTGTCGATGAACCGGCTGACACAGTGGTGTTGGTTCCACCTCGGTGGACGGGTCAGCCGGCTGCTCAGGGGCCCAGGCTTTCGACGTACCGGCTGACACAGTGGTGTTGGTTCCACCTCGGTGGACAGGTCTACTGGCTGCTCAAGGGCCGAGGCTGTCGACCAACAGGCTGACACAGTGGTGTTGGTTGCACCTCGGTGGACGGGTCAGCCGGCTGCTCAGGGGCCGAGGCTGTCGACGAACCGGCTGACACAGTGGTGGTGGTTTCACTTCGGAGGACGGGTCTGCCGGCTGCTCAGGGGCCGAGGCTGTCGACGAGCCGGCTGACACAGTGGTGTTGGTTCCACCTCGGTGGACGGGTCTGCCGCCTGCTCTGGGGCCAAGGCTGTCAACGAACCGGCTGACACAGTGGTGTTGATTCCACCTCAGAGAACGGGTATGCCGGCTGCTCCGGGCCGAGGCTGTGGACGAACCGGCTGACACAGTAGTGTTGGTTTCACTCTCGATGGACGGGTCAGCCTGCTGCTCTGGGGCCGAGGGTGTCGACGAACCGGCTGACACAGTAGTGTTGGTTTCACCTCGGTGGACGGGTCAGCCGGCTGCTCAGGGGCCGAGGCTGTTGACGAACAGGCTGACACAGTGGTGTTGGTACCACCTCGGTGGACGGGTCAGCCGGCTGCTCAGGGGCCGACGCTGTCGACGAACCGGCTGACACAGTGGTGTTGGTTTCACCTCGGAGGACGGGTCTGCCGGCTGCTCAGGGGCCGAGGCTGTCGACGAGCCGGCTGACACAGTGGTGTTGGTTCCACCTCGGTGGACGGGTCTGCCGCCTGCTCTGGGGCCAAGGCTGTCAACGAACCGGCTGACACAGTGGTGTTGATTCCACCTCAGAGGACGGGTATGCCGGCTGCTCCGGGCCGAGGCTGTGGACGAACCGGCTGACACAGTAGTGTTGGTTTCACTCTCGATGGACGGGTCAGGCTGCTGCTCTGGGGCCGAGGGTGTCGACGAACCGGCTGACACAGTAGTGTTGGTTTCACCTCGGTGGACGGGTCACCCGGCTGCTCAGGGGCCGAGGCTGTTGACGAACAGGCTGACACAGTGGTGTTGGTACCACCTCGGTGGACGGGTCAGCCGGCTGCTCAGGGGCCGAGGCTGTCGACGAACAGGCTGACACAGTGGTGGTGGTTCGACCTCCGTGGTCGGGTCAGCCGGCTGCTCAGGGCCCAAGGCTGTCCACGAACCTACTGACACAGTGGTGTTGGTTCCACCTCGGTGGACGGGTCAGCCGGCTGCTCAGGAGCCGAGGCTGTCGATGAACCGCCTGACACAGTGGTGTTGGTTCCACCTAGGTGGACGGGTCAGCCGGCTGCTCAGGGGCCCAGGCTTTCGACGTACCGGCTGACACAGTGGTGTTGGTTCCACCTCGGTGGACAGGTCTACTGGCTGCTCAAGGGCCGAGGCTGTCGACGAACAGGCTGACACAGTGGTGTTGGTTGCACCTCGGTGGACGGGTCAGCCGGCTGCTCAGGGGCCGAGGCTGTCGACGAACCGGCTGACACAGTGGTGTTGGTTTCACCTCGGTGGACGGGCCTGCCGGCTGCTCAGGGGCCGAGGCTGTCGACGAGCCGGCTGACACAGTGGTGTTGGTTCCACCTCGGTGGACGGGTCTGCCGCCTGCTCTGGGGCCAAGGCTGTCAACGAACCGGCTGACACAGTGGTGTTGATTCCACCTCAGAGGACGGGTATGCCGGCTGCTCCGGGCCGAGGCTGTGGACGAACCGGCTGCCACAGTAGTGTTGGTTTCACTCTCGATGGACGGGTCAGCCTGCTGCTCTGGGGCCGAGGGTGTCGACGAACCGGCTGACACAGTAGTGTTGGTTTCACCTCGGTGGACGGGTCAGCCGGCTGCTCAGGGGCCGAGGCTGTTGACGAACAGGCTGACACAGTGGTGTTGGTACCACCTCGGTGGACGGGTCAGCCGGCTGCTCAGGGGCCGACGCTGTCGACGAACCGGCTGACACAGTGGTGTTGGTTTCACCTCGGAGGACGGGTCTGCCGGCTGCTCAGGGGCCGAGGCTGTCGACGAGCCGGCTGACACAGTGGTGTTGGTTCCACCTCGGTGGACGGGTCTGCCGCCTGCTCTGGGGCCAAGGCTGTCAACGAACCGGCTGACACAGTGGTGTTGATTCCACCTCAGAGGACGGGTATGCCGGCTGCTCCGGGCCGAGGCTGTGGACGAACCGGCTGACACAGTAGTGTTGGTTTCACTCTCGATGGACGGGTCAGCCTGCTGCTCTGGGGCCGAGGGTGTCGACGAACCGGCTGACACAGTGGTGTTGGTTTCACCTCGGTGGACGGGTCAGCCGGCTGCTCAGGGGCCGAGGCTGTTGACGAACAGGCTGACACAGTGGTGTTGGTACCACCTCGGTGGACGGGTCAGCCGGCTGCTCAGGGGCCGAGGCTGTCGACGAACAGGCTGACACAGTGGTGGTGGTTCGACCTCCGTGGTCGGGTCAGCCGGCTGCTCAGGGCCCAAGGCTGTCCACGAACCGACTGACACAGTGGTGTTGGTTCCACCTCGGTGGACGGGTCAGCCGGCTGCTCAGGAGCCGAGGCTGTCGATGAACCGGCTGACACAGTGGTGTTGGTTCCACCTAGGTGGACGGGTCAGCCGGCTGCTCAGGGGCCCAGGCTTTCGACGTACCGGCTGATACAGTGGTGTTGGTTCCACCTCGGTGGACAGGTCTACTGGCTGCTCAAGGGCCGAGGCTGTCGACGAACAGGCTGACACAGTGGTGTTGGTTCCACCTCGGTGGACGGGTCAGCCGGCTGCTCAGGGGCCGAGGCTGTCGACGAACCGGCTGACACAGTGGTGTTGGTTTCACCTCGGTGGACGGGCCTGCCGGCTGCTCAGGGGCCGATTCTGTCGACGAGCCGGCTGACACAGTGGTGTTGGTTCCACCTCGGTGGACGGGTCTGCCGGCTGCTCTGGGGCCAAGGCTGTCAACGAACCGGCTGACACAGTGGTGTTGATTCCACCTCGGAGAACGGGTCTGCCGGCTGCTCCGGGCCGAGGCTGTCGACGAACCGGCTGACACAGTGGTGTTGGTTCCACCTCGGTGGACGGGTCAGCCGGCTGCTCAGGGGCCAAGGCTGTCGACGAACCGGCTGACACAGTGGTGTTGGTTTCACCTCGGTGGACGGGCCTGCCGGCTGCTCAGGGGCCGAGGCTGTCGACGAGCCGGCTGACACAGTGGTGTTGGTTCCACCTCGGTGGACGGGTCTGCCGGCTGCTCTGGGGCCAAGGCTGTCAACGAACCGGCTGACACAGTGGTGTTGATTCCACCTCGGAGAACGGGTCTGCCGGCTGCTCCGGGCCGAGGCTGTCGACGAACCGGCTGACACAGCAGTGTTGGTTTCACCTCGATGGACGGGTCAGCCTGCTGCTCTGGGGCCGAGGCTGTCGACGAACCGGCTGACACAGTGGTGTTGGTTCTGCCTCGGTGGACGGGTCAGCCGGCTGCCCAGGGGCCGAGGTTGTCGACGAACAGGCTTACACAGTGGTGTTGGTTCCACCTCGGTGGACGGGTCAGCCGTCTGCTCAGGGGCCAAGGCTGTCCACGAACCGATTGACACAGTGGTGTTGGTTCCACCTCGATGGACGGGTCAACTGGCTGCTCAGGGGCCGAGGCTGTCGACGAACGGGCTGACACAGTGGTGTTGGTGCCACCTCCGTAGACGGGTCAGCCGGCTGCTCAGGGGCCGGGGCTGTCGACGAACCGGCTGACACAGTGCTGTTGGTTCCACCTCGGTGGACGGGTCAGCCGGCTGCTCATGGGCCGAGGTTGTCGACGAACCGGCTGACACAGTGGTTTTGGTTCCACCTCGGTGGACGGGTCAGCCGGCTGCTCAGGGGCCGAGGCTGTCGACGAACAGGCTGACACAGTGGTGGTGGTTTGACCTCCGTGGTCGGGTCAGCCGGCTGCTAAGGGCCCAAGGCTGTCCACGAACCGACTGACACAGTGGTGTATGTTCCACCTCGGTGGACGGGTCAGCCGGCTGCTCAGGAGCCGAGGCTGTCGATGAACCGGCTGACACAGTGGTGTTGGTTCCACCTCGGTGGAGGGGTCAGCCGGCTGCTCAGGGGCCCAGGCTTTCGACGTACCGGCTGACACCGTGGTGTTGGTTCCACCTCGGTGGACAGGTCTACTGGCTGCTCAAGGGCCGAGGCTGTCGACGAGCAGGCTGACACAGTGGTGTTGGTTCCACCTCGGTGGACGGGTCAGCCGGCTGGTCAGGGGCCGAGGCTGTCGACGAACCGGCTGACACAGTGGTGTTGGTTTCACCTCGGTGGACGGGTCTGCCGGCTGCTCAGGGGCCGAGGCTGTCGACGAGCCGGCTGACACAGTGGTGTTGGTTCCACCTCGGTGGACGGGTCTGCCGGCTGCTCTGGGGCCAAGGCTGTCAACGAACCGGCTGACACAGTGGTGTTGATTCCACCTCGGAGGACGGGTCTGCCGGCTGCTCCGGGCCGAGGCTGTCGACGAACCGGCTGACACAGTGGTGTTGGTTCTGCCTCGGTGGACGGGACAGCCGGCTGCTCAGGGGCCGAGGCTGTCGACGAACAGGCTGACACAGTGGTGTTGGTTCCACCTCGGTGGACGGGTCAGCCGTCTGCTCAGGGGCCAAGGCTGTCCACGAACCGATTGACACAGTGGTGTTGGTTCCACCTCGATGGACGGGTGAACTGGCTGCTCAGGGGCCGAGGCTGTCGACGAACGGGCTGACACAGTGGTGTTGGTGCCACCTCCGTGGTCGGGTCAGCCGGCTGCTCAGGCGCCAAGGCTGTCGACGAACCGGCTGACACAGTGGTGTTGGTTTCACCTCGGTGGACGGGTCAGCCGGCTGCTCAGGGGCCGAGGCTGTCGACGAACCGGCTGACACAGTGGTGTTTGTTCCACTTCGGTGGACGGGTCAGCCGGCTGCTCAGCGGCCAAGGCTGTCCATGAACCGACTAACACAGTGGTGTTGGTTCCACCTCGGTGGACGGGTCAGTCGGCTGCTCAGAGACCGAGGCTGTCGGCGAACCGGCTGACACAGTGGTGTTGGTTCCACCTCGGTGGACGGGTCAGTCGGCTGCTCAGGGGCCGAGGCTGTCGACGAACCGGCTGACACAGTGGTGTTGGTTCCACCTCGGTGGACGGGTCAGTCGGCTGCTCAGGGACCGAGGCTGTCGACGAACCGGCTGACACAGTGGTGTTGGTTCCACCTCGGTGGACGGGTCAGTCGGCTGCTCAGGGGCCGAGGCTGTCGACGAACCGGCTGACACAGTGGTGTTGGTTCCACCTCGGTGGACGGGTCAGCCGGCTGCTCAGGGGCCAAGGCTGTCGACGAACCGGCTGACACAGTGGTGTTGGTTCCACCTCGGTGGACGGGTCAGTCGGCTGCTCAGGGGCCGAGGCTGTCGACGAACCGGCTGACACAGTGGTGTTGGTTCCACCTCGGTGGACGGGTCAGCCGGCTGCTCAGGGGCCAAGGCTGTCCATGAGCCGGCTGACACAGTGGTGTTGGTTCCACTTGCATTGTAGTTATACCAAGTCCAGTCTTAGGTTTGTCCGCGTCAGAACAAACCCCCGTGATCGGTGCACCGTGTTACAACACGGTAGTAATGCGTGCAGGGAAGTAGTCGCATCCTAGTAATCTGAGTTTTAGAATGAATTTATCCTTAAATGATATAATATTCTACACAAATACCTGAGAGGTTGATTAACGCTGATGTATACTGATAAACAGAGCTACAAGTTCCAACATGCAACTCGTGTGAATTACCTGATATCAGAGTATTGTTTACAGCAGCAGTTTCTATTTAGAATCATGGCGGACGTTCATGGTGAATTTGCTCTTGCGTCTTCGTCGACTTATGTAAAGCATAAGGCGGGAAAACCATTGACTAGTGGTGAAAAAACAATAGTGTTGAACGTGTATTATAAGTTGTGTGAGAAATATCCAACTGTTCCCATCAAAGAAGTAGTGAAATTAACTTCTGAGTTCACCGGTGTTTCTAGTACCAGTATAAACAGTGCTCGTAAAGAGAAAGCTGAAACGGGAAAAGTGGTTACACCCGGGGAAAACGAAAGCGTGTAAAATACGGCATGCAAGAATGTGACGAGTTTGTTAAAAACGCAATTCGTGTCACAGTGCACAATTTCTTTTTTAAAAATGAACCGCCAACAATTGACAAAGTGCTGCAACAGGTTAATGCTGATCCAGACTTGCCTAATTTTAGAAGAACCACCTTTTATTAATGTTAATTATTATAATTATGACATGTGCATCGTTTATTTTGTTGTAACTATCAATCTTATTGTCTCTAGTTACATGTTAGTCACTCTTTAAATTGGCGGAATAAGGTATAATTTCCTTTCTATTACGTACCGCATGCACTCACCACGTGGTTGTGTTGTGACTATTTCTGGCGCGAATGGCGGAAGGATACATTACAACTGTGCACTTGCCACCTGGGTTCAATTTCGCGCGGATCAACCTTAGAATGAATAGATAGTAGTTCTAGACAAGATGATTGATTGTTGCTGGCAGCAAGGGAGAGGTGCAGTGTTGGTTGGATAAGTGCAAAGGTACAAGCGCTGAGCGAACGCGAACATATTTATGTTGCCATGTCTTGATAGTTTCTAAAATTAAAAGATGAAACTTAATAAAGTTTATGTATAAGCTGATGATATTTAGAGGACTAATCTGGTCCTACTAGTCCATTGATGGCATGCCCCTGCTATAATTGGTGGCAGCAATCACAAAAGATGTACTTTGAATGCAGTGAATGTATCTGCTAACCGAGCGTGGAGCACAGTGACAGAACCACCGAAATAAGCAGCATCATCGAAAGAGCATGCTATTAATTTTTCGTAAAAAAGTCTTCACTTCTTTAGTTCGTTATCAATTGCTGTAAATATACATATAGCGGTAGTATTATTCAAATAAATCAGAGATAAAAAAATCTTTCGTTCACTTCAAAAGCCAGAGACGGCGCAACATAACGAACTTGGTTCACATCGGTTAAAAGTACAGGCTGAGTGAGAATAACACCAAATACTTTTAAGGCATGATTCTTGAGTATTTTTATGTCAGCAATGTATGTTCATTAACGTTTTGTTATCGAGGTGCGTGGTATGAGCGTTTTTGAAACACCGCTTCGAGTTAGATGAAATTCCACTGAACAGTTCGCTACGTGTTTTTTACTTTCTCTACTCCGCATAGTAAGTAGAGGAAGTAGGGATTGAATTCCACCCAAAAATTTGATGTCGAGATTTCACTGGAAATATGTTTTGAGGCCCCCTGAATAAAAAAAGCATTTTGAAATAAAAGTGTGTGTGTGTGTGTGTGTGTATGTGTGTGTGTGTGTGTGTGTGTGTGTGTGTGTGTGTGTGTGTGTGTGTGTGTGTGTCTGTCTGTCTGTCTGTCTGTCAGTCTGCGGGAATCATAACTCACAAACGAAAAGTCAGTTAAAAATCAAGGTTGCTATTTAAGTTTAACAAATTTTAAGAATGCTACACGAAGATTTTGAAGAATCTTCCTCCACCCTAAACTACCCTTTACATGGAACATATTTCCAAAATTTTAATTTTCTCGAAAATGGCTCTAACGATGTTGATTAAAATGCCATGTGTTTAAAATTTTTTATGACAAATGAAATGTATATTTTGCATTTTATGGCTATTGCCTATGTAGTCCAGTTTACTCTGGATGGCTTTTGCATAACTGGTAAACCGTAAGAGATAGACAAAATCTTACTATACAAAAATGTAGATCTTGCTAAAACACACAGTATATGTTCAAATACATTTTGTGTAGAATGGACCATTTCGGAGATATTCCTTATTATTTGTTCGTCAAATGGAACATCGTTATTCATTTTTTATATGTTAGCCGTGCAAAGAGAATAGAATTTGAAAGCTCTAAAAGATTTGACTATCGCTCAAAGCCTACTGTATTCCCATATTCCCCTTGCGCCTACAAGGAAATCTCTGCAAATGTATATCTCAACTAACGCGAAGAAGATAGGATTAAGAGCTTGTAAGTATGGTTAGTAGAAAAGTAGAGAAGGTCATGTGAGTGCAATACATCAGATGTTTATTTCAAGGTATTACGAACGTTTTGAAATAAAAGTAGCCACATATCTTTAATTTTAAACAACACAAGAACACAAAACTCTCTTTTATATCTTGATTTAATTATATGGCACTAAAACCATGTGCTCTGAAGTAGGCCAAACTTCTTAACCGATCTACATTACATGTTATTGTCAAACATAGTTGAAATAAGAACGAAAGAAGAATTGAACTAGTGCAAAAGTGTTTATAACCGATGTTCAAAGTGTCAACATTGGACTTTGGAGAATAATTGATAGATTATGGTAATGATTGTCGTGTTGTTTCAAAAATACCTGGCATATCACTAATAGCATCGAATGTTACAAGGATACTGGCCATCAACGTCTCTTCACTCTTAACTGGCGCCTCGTACCCAAGGGTCTGAACATGTCCTTAAAAGACAAAATTTCAAAGGGGTTAGATCCGATTAACGTACAGGCCATGATACTGATGCTCCTCTACCGATTCAGCGATCAGGATATGTTACACTTAGAAAATTCCTTATATTGCCGGAATAATGCGCAGGTGCCCCTTTGCCTTGGAACAGGAGTAACATCTTCCAGAAGTTCTAGCAGAATGTGTTGTAAAAACTGTAGGTAAATGTGTGTCCTCAAATGTGGAGGCCCTATGAGCGTGTCACTCACAATGTCGGCCCAATTGTTCACTGCAACCAGGGTTGGTAATTCTTAAATAGCGCTAGTGTTTTCCTTTAGCCAAGTGTGACTTCTGTGTGTGTTAAACATGCCCTCTCGTGTAAAAACCTCTTCCGTCCACAATATGGTTGTAGGAAATCTTGGTTAATCAATGCGTTTATGAAGCTGGACAAACTGTAGCGGGGTGGAAGGTCATCTGACCCCAATGCCTGAATTTGGGGGAGGTGATGCTGATGTATCGTAATTGTTGTTCTCGCAGAATTCTAGTAACCCAAGAGTGACTTGTATGCATGACATGTGCCATTGCTCTTATGCTTGTGAACGGAAAATTGTGGACCATGTCAAGAATCTCTTTTCTACAGCCACATTTCTTTGTATTCGGAGTGATGCGCTTGTTTTTGAAACTTTGTTTCTCGCAGTCGTTTATGTGCGGATATAAAGGTGGTTTGATGAGGCAAATGTCTCCTTGGGTAAAGCTCAGCATAAAGATCTCGCACCTTTCCGCATTTCTACAGCAGTACCATAAAGTAATGCATCTATGCTAGCTCTGCGTAAGTAAAGTGGAACATTTTTTCATAGGCTGTAAAACTGAAAGTTCTTCCAGTAAACGGAGCACCTTAGTATATGCTGATAGCCGGGATTGATAACCGGAACCACAAAGTCATAAGGTGCTGTGTATGTAATATGCGATGAAGTCCCTTGCCATTTAAATAACAAATTGCACGTTTTAGGCTACTGTGAACTTCTTCTTTAGATTACCCTCCCGTTATGTAGGACTTACACCCCCTAGGACTTACAAGCTAGTGCCTAGGGTCAGACGCCTGTCGGGGAGCACAGGAACCTATGGACCGGACAGAGTGAAGACCTGGAAGCGGGTGGCCAGCCAAGCACCAGGTATGATAGAGGAAGAGGATGATATGAAATGCAGCCCAAACCGCCTATTGGAAAGTTGATAATGGAGCAATTGGTGGAATGAGTGGCGGGGGAAACCGGAGCACCGGGAGAAAACACGCCCTGACGCCGCTTCGCCCACCATGAATACCACATGCGGGTCCCTGGGATCGAACCTGGGCCATCTAGGTGGTAGGCGAGTGTGCTAACCGCTCGGCCACGGCGCTGCCGCTACTGTTAATGTAATGTTAAAAACAGAATACAAACTATATTAAAAACTGCAAAGAAAAACAAAACATAAGCAACATTCCAATGCTGAAGAGGGAACAGGGATCTGTGTGATTGAATTTCATCTAACACGACGCAGCGATTGAAAAACATTATGTCCTCTAGCTCGATAATAAAACGTTTACGGGCATACATTCCGGATAAGAAAAACTCAAATATAACCCCTCAATCATGCCTTAAATTATTCTGTGTTATTCTGACTCACCCTGTACTTGTAGATTCGTTCATATTAAGAAAATGAATGGCTATGTCCGCTTAACCTCAATATTCAGCTATTTTCAGCCTCCACCACCAATTAGATCAGCATCCACACCACTACTTAAATTAATTAAATTACACTCCTTGCACGTGTAAGCTACCTTTTCCTTGCCCAGTTCGTTTAAAATAAATAAATTAAAATGTCGAGTCACCGTCACCGCCCATAACCAATGATCAACAGAAAAGGAAGCTGCTCAACTGGTAGCTAGCTTCCAGGGACGGGCGGCGGAGATACTGAACAGAATTCCGACTGCAGTGGCATTTAGAGACATCTAAGAGGCTCCAGAAAATCGGTTTGAAAACCAACGACTGGCCGCAGCCTATCGCAGCCAGTTCAAATCAAGGCTGCAGCAGCCAGAAGAGACTGCAGCGAGTTTCCAGGGTATCTTCAATCCGGGGTAAGGGAAAGCAGTTCTTTGGGCTGTCAGAACACAGCTTCCCGTATTCCACGCAGCAGCAAAGTTCCCCGTTATTCTTCGCGAGGACTACAGGGGAACACCAAAGGCTGTCGGTCTCTTCGATGATTCCCTTGGATCTCATATCCTGCAGTATGTCCCGTACTTCTGCTTGCTTTTCCTGAGGAACACATCTTTATGGTTGTCGGATAGGTAAGGCGTTTCCGGTTTGGATATAATGGAAGACTCGGTCGGTGCGACCGTAATCTCCGTTCCCTTTGCTGAAGACTGCCTAGTAAGGTCAAAGTAGATGTCGGACAGCGGAATTGGAGGCTTGCTATCCCAGATCCAAGAGGGACAGGAACGGTTAATAGCCTACTGGAGCAGGACGCTCTCCAAGGCCGAGAAGGATTACTTTCTCGCCCGGCGTGAGCTCCTGGTAGTAGTGAAGGTACTGAAACCTTTCCGTAAGTACCCTTATGGTCAGCCATTCCACATGAGAAGCACTTCCAGACCTTGCCAAGAGGAGTGCGGCCACTGCAATAGGATGGAGTAGAAGGACCGTGCCGCAACTGTCCGTGTGGCTTTGGTGGTGTCTGTGGATATCTTTGGGGATACCTCAAGGGGAACACCTTTCCCACTCGCAAGGAGACAATTGTGAAATTAAAGGCCTCTGTTCAAGAATTGCAGACCCTCCACGTGGCATGCTGAGTCGACTGCATGCTCTGAAGTGCATGGAGGACCTTTATGGGATGCAATTTTCAGTAAGTAATGTTTTTCATCAATGCCAAAGCGTGGGCATTGTTTACGAATAAATTGCATTTCTACATGTGCAGCTTATTTTTCTTTGATACATTGTTCCTTTTGTAGTACATGTTTTGCTCCACCCTGCACTATGTAATTTAATTAAATATTAATGATTAAGGAACATTTTAAAATATAAGTACCTTGTTATTTTTAGTAGGTACGATATCACTAACATGTGAAGCGTGTAACGTTCCCTCTCGTCGCCACGTTCATACCCCTCGGGGAAAGCGCCTGTATTCATCACTATAAAACAGCAGTCAGATAAATGAATCTGCAGAAAAACGTTTCGAGGCCTCTATCGGGATCTGGATTCAAAAAGCGTACCTGTGTTGTTACATTGTTGTATATGTTTGTAATTATCAAGCAAGACTCATGCGAGCTATTAGAAGACTACTACAAGGCCGTGGTTTTGTTAGTATGTCCCTGAAACTGATGAACAAATTTCCTTGAGCCGCAAGACTTTTGAGTTTTATTTCAGAGAGGAGAGAAACACAAATAAAATGAAACGATAAATTCCACCTAGGTACGATGACCTTCGAGCGAAAGCTGCTCCATTATTGTTAGTTCTCATTGGAAGAGGCATATTTGCTGTTTAATCAACAAGCTCGTTTACTTAGACTAATGATAAATACTTCATCTCGTGTTTACAAAATCAGTATCACGTGACTTAATACTATGCAAAGAGTGGCGCTTTTCTCGTGATTACAATATCTTCTTGCTCTCATGTAATCCCTGGGTGGATAGGTGCGCTCCATCACCTTTGCGACATTTTCTCTTTTCGAACGGACGTAATCTGTTTACTCATCTTTGCACGGGTGGAATTGTGAAATGTTATTATTAGGGCTAGGAAGTTCATACATTTGCATGTACTTTCATAGGGGTTAAAATGTATGCTTTTACATTATGTGCACGAATTATGGAACTTTCAGTTATTTGGACGTGATTTTATGGTTCATATAACTGCGTATTTTCTTGATTTTTGATAAATGCATATTATTTCAATATTATAGCCCCTATATTGCATATTTTAATGGTTTTTATGGTTTTTTATTATTTTTTTTCCATCTGGATAATATTTATCATATTGGTAGTATTGCACATGATACAAATCACAAAGATTTCAATATTATAGCCCCTATCTTGCATATTTAATTATTTTTATGTTTTTTTAAATTATTTTTTCCCATCTGTGTAATATTTTTCATATTGGTAGTAGTGCACATGATGATACAGCTCGCGAGGTGGCGAGAACTAATGTTGAGTCATGTTGTCATGAAGTGAATCCCCTGTTTTCATCCTTTCATTATTTATGCAGGTGCGCAGAGAATAATTAGTGTGTTATCTGAGACGTTTATATTAACAAAGATAAAGTGCAGGTCAATGCTTGCCTGGCCACCAGTTGTTGCGCCGTGGTTTTCAAACGTAAGTGTTGTGAACTGGAACGTGTGAGTAAAATGTAGGAAGTTAGAAAAGATTTCCAATAGTTCAGCACTAGACCAGCAAAGCATAAGGAGACTTTAATCAGAAAATTTGCAAACAAAGAACCTGTTCAAAAACAGCTAGTAGAGTGTTTAGGGAGTAGGGTTACTGAATTTTGCTATGACTTGTGCCAAGCATTTTTAGCTACTGATATTCCCTTGTTCAAAATTAATAAACCGACATTTAAAAACCTATATCAGCCTTCTTGTCAAGTATACTTGACAACACGTGCCTGAAGAAAGTACACTGCGTAAGGCTTATGTAGCACATTGTTACAATAAGGTATTGTCGAATATACAAACTGACTTAGTGGTTTAGTTTGTATGGTTTTCTGTTGATGAAACCCCTGATTCTGAGCGCCATTCTTTTGCGAATATAATCGTGGGTGCTTTAAATAATGAACAAAAGTCTACACCTTATATTCTTAATGGGTGCGAATTGTCGGCCACTGACAATGTAACTGTGACCCAGTTTGTGATGGACTCTTTGAAATTACTATGGCCGTGTGGAATAAAATAAGACCGGTTACTTTTATTTGTTACTGATGCAGGTCCTCATATGGTAAAATCAGGACAAACTCTGAAAGGTATTTTTCTTAACTTAATTCATATAACTTGCTTGGCACACGCTCTTCATCGCATTTCTGAGACAATACGTGATTATTTCCCATTAGTAGATAGATTTGTGTCCAGTACAAAGAGAATTTTTGTTAAATCTCGAGTTAAGTTGTTTAGATCAACAGCAACTAATATCCGACTTCCTCTTGCAACAGTGTTAACTCGATGGGGAACATGGGTCGATGCAGTTTTATATTAGGCTGAGCACTTAGAAATAGTCAAAGAGGTTATTAATTCATTGGACTCGAAAGACGCTTTATCAACAGAAACTACAAAATATTCTGTCAGCCACTGGGTTAAAAGAGGATCTCAGTTTCATATCTGGCCATTTTTCTTTCTTACCAACAGCCATAACGGCATTGGAAGCTATAGGATCTCCTTTGCATGAATCATTTACTGTTTTTGAAAAAACAATACGTGATCTAAGTTCGGTTCCTGGTAGCATAGGAAAAAAAAGTGAAAGAAAAAGTGAATTATATAATTATGTAATTTCAAAAAATTCTGGTTATAAACAGATGTGCGATATTCGAGACATCCTCAAAAGGAAACCATCTGTCATACCAAGAGACTTCACTCTCTCTGGGAAGCAGTTAACATCATTTAAATATGCCCCGATAACATCTTGTGACGTGGAGAGAAGTTTTTCACGTTACAGAAGTGTTTTGCGAGACAACAGACGATGTTTTACAGTTGAAAATTTGTGCAAAATGTTGGTTGTGAACTGCAATTTAGCAGTTAATACTAGCAGCGGGACCACTTCTGCTTCAATCTCTAAGGAATAAGGTAACTTTATTTATTATTTATACTAACTTGTCTACTGCAAAGGGACATTAATTGTCTTAATTAAATAGTGCACATTTCTTGGCATATTTTCAGGTTTTTAAGAGCATATTGGCATGCATTTTTCAGTGTTTTTTAGGGCATGAACTTCCGAGCCCTAGTTATTATAGTCAACAAACCTTTTAAACTATTTGGGCAACCTATGGTAGATTCCAGCAATACGTACACAATTGAAAAAATGACTGAGTGCATTAGGAGAGCAAAATATTTTCAAGTCCCACCTCGCAGCATGGTGTACACAAGTCGATATTTCCAACAAGTAGCTGAGTTGATTGATAGTCTCTGTTGCATAGGTATCATCTGTCAGACACACAAATAGGCTGTGTCTGACAGACAATAACATATGGGACAGATTATTAATAAACTCAGCTGCATGTTGGAAATATCAATTTGTATAAACCGCGCTGCAACATGACGTAATACTTAGCAATTGCCATCTAAATACAAATACTTGAAAACTACAAGATAACTGTACCATTAAAATACACGCAACACAATTTTACCATGTTTTGAACAGCAGTAATATAAAGGAAAACGGGAAATAAAGAGCTTTTGCAACACTGAAAACTGTGGAATAATTTTATTTTTGTAGTGTTTAACGCCCACTTTTACTACATACGGCACCGCAGGCGGTGACACTGATGATACATGGAATGAAGGTTGACCACTGGTGGAATGAGATGGCGGGGGAAACCCGCCCCAGCGCCGCTTTGTCCATTACAAACCCACATGCGGTTGCCTGGGGTCGAACCCGGGCCGCTTTGGTGAGAAGCGAATGGTCTAACCACTCGGCTACGGTCTATGGAATAATGCAATTCATACTTTGAAAATACAGGTAATGTAGGTACTACACCGAAATAACTCGAGAGATTGCAGATGTGACTGATATAAGTAATGATATAAGTAATTTGAGATAGGCAACGTATGATCCTTGGCTAAGCACAACGCAGTAATACGGCGTTAAACATATTAATATCAGATGTTGTTAAGTCGATGTTAAAGCAAAGCCTGATGAAAAATTGGTTTAGAATGTCAAAACTGCTGCCCGAATATAGAAATATCGATTTTCAGCAGCTCGTTATCAGCGTTCTCAAGATTTAATGCCACAAAAATCTCTAAAATCTCAGGCTAATCCCCTGACAGTGCGAGACTAAAGTACGATTATCTGCCTTCTTGCGTTGTGATGCCTACTCTACATTGCTCTTGTAGCTCCAATTGTAGCGTCAAAGACTCTACTCACATAAGTCGTGGGTTCGTTTCCTATCATACACTTACTAATTTTGCTTTCTTTTTTTATTCCATTTGAAGAAGAGCATCATCACTAATGTCATTTCCTTATTCGACTCACACCAGAAACCTTGAATAGGGTACGCCAATCGCTCCTTCACCACTGTCAATTTTGTCATGAAAATTTAGGTCACAATTTCGAGCAGTTCCTACAAAACTGACGTAAAGTCTTAGATGCTTTTATACGTTTACTCTTTCTTTGACCTGTTAAACTACTTTCCATTCTGAAGTGCAGCACATGAATGTATTAACCAGATTTAAATTTTTTAGTAAAAATTGTAACTAATTGTGCTGACATATTGAAATAAAACTGTATACATTGAAATATAATGTAAAATCCAGACCAAAACAGCATTAATATGGTCTACGCAAAATAAAGAAAAGAGGAAATTTAAAAAAAAAAAAAAAAAAAAAAAAAAAAAAAAAAAAAAAAAAAAAAAAAAAAAGCGAGCGTGCGAGACTCGAGATAGAAGAGGATGACAACCTTCTGCTTCAACACTAATGTTGTCACAACTATTGCGCCAGAGAGGTACGCTTTGAGATCCTTTCCTTTTTGTGTGTTGCGCTCTCGAATGGTTGATATTAATCAGTGGCGTACTGGCACTTTAGACACTTATAGTCGTAACTTCGGAATTTGAACGAACAGGTCATAAGTCTCCTATCTCAAATTACTTGTTTAAGATATCTCCATATCCTCTGAAAATATTTCGGTGTAGTTCATTAACACCATTTTTAACTCATTGAGGAGTCTCCTTACACTGTTTGAAACAGCGGCTTCACAAAGCATATTTTATACTTGCAATCAATACTCTTCAAAATAGGAGATCCGGAAAATGGTATTCTGCAACATGAAAGTTGCACACTTATACACAATGAGGAAAGTCATATATTATTTTTTAGTAAACGCTCTCTAAAACAGATACTTGTTAATACGCTCAAAATTAGACGTTAGCGGTCTAGGCTGCTAAATTCGTCATGGAAACCCTTAACGACGTAATAAACAAAATTCAGGTGGCAGTGACCACTCATACGAACTTTAACAAGGTTTTAAACAAAGTACTTCATCATAAAACAAGTAATACAAGCCAACATTACTTTTTATGTAAATAATAAACTTTACCAACATTTTTCACAAACAATTTATCATTTAAAGCGCGTTTCACCCTTAGAAGACAGTACACGTTAAATGGAGCGCAGTGTTGCAACATGTACTAGTTGCGAATCTTTGTCCGCGAGCGACTCGAGGTGACCAGAGTCCTGTACTTGGTCCTTCAATTGCTGCTTGACGAGATGGGCACTTTTAACTTTGGTATCCCTCCATGCCTTTGTCACTGTATGACCTAAATTTACAAATGACTCGTATGTATAAACAACTGATTTCCCCTGGTCCCTAAACCTTTTTACGTATTTTAGATATTTATGTCGCCATCTGATGGTATCGTCTCTTTCTATTAATATGCACTTCTTACCCCTTCTTTCATATTCGGACCCCAAATCATGTAAGAACCGACTAAGAGTGGCCCTTGAGAAATTTGGTAGGGTCCCATCACTTGTTGAACCGTGACAAAATTATATTCAGCATTGGTGGAATATTTGCAAACTGTAAAGAATGAACAATTCGCCGCAATCCACCTTGCACTATTCAATCATATTGCGTTAACCTAGCGTTTTGTGTAGTCCCGCCCTTTTTGCTTTCTTTTTCGATGGCGTTCTTAGAGACCTTTCATTACTTCCTTTTTAATTCTATACACTACTGCTTCTGAACACCCAATAGCCTTAGCTGTTACATGCATTTTAATTCAAAAATAATCTAACACATTCATAATTATTTGGCGTTCCTTAGTTCTTAATTTACCAACATGTCGTCTCTTCCTAGCTTCCCCCTCCATAACTACAAATATTTACAAAAATATTAAACAAATAACGCAATAACAGCTCACAGTTACACACACGGCTTCTTTCGAACTAATGTTAGTGCTGCTCCTTATACTATCTTCTGTGTCGGGCCTGGCGCTGAATAAATGAATACCTTTTGTTTGCCTTACTGGATAAAAGAAAGAGGTTACTGCCTTTTGGTTTATTTTAAAAACTTTCTCTAACCTTCCTCAACATTTGGTCTCGCTGGTTCCCTGATGTAAACTCAATAACAAAAAAGTTTCCCACTGCGTAACTTTTGCAGTGCACAGATATAAAATTTTCCGAAAACATTTAATTTAAAAAATTATAACACTTAACTGGGTAAACATAGAGAATTCAAAGTAGGCAGGTAGTAGCACTATGGTCTACTCTACCTACGTAAAACATATAGATGCATTCTAGCAGTTAGTTTGTTAGTTAGCGCGTGATGAGTGTAGAAACAGCAAATATCGGACTTCTATTGAAAAAAACGTTTTCTGAAGAAATTTGGGCCTATAGAAATGTATAATGACTCTGAAAAGGATATAACCTGATAGAGAAAAAAATTCTGCATAGGATAATGTGTTCAAACCTGAAATTTATAACAAATGAATATTTATACCATGCTATTAGTAATCTGGCAACAGCGTGAGGGTAGAAAAGGACGCGGCTAATGGCAACTGGTATCCGCTAGATAGAGACAGAGATGTCCCATTTAACTCCATACTGTCTTCTAAGAGTGGAACGCTATATAGAAATAAACATAAGTTAGCTTTGAGTGTTTTTGATTTTTCATAAACAAGTCAGTATCACCTTTCGTTCACAAGAGGAACACTGCTCACTTTGCACCAGTCTTTAAATGGAATATATTTGTTCTCAACCCGCTACCGAGACTTTATTCTCCGATTCAATGTTTGTGGCTCGGATTGAAATTCCCTTGGGATTTTCACCCACATGCTCAGCCACAACCTTGTCGTTAAGAAAAGAGCGCTTGGAATACATCCGCATCTTGTATTGTTATGGCCAGTGCTTCGTAGCGTAGGATTCAGCAATGACTAACTATGCCTTTTATATTTAAATTATACTTACATTACATTTATTTACGTTATTTAAGATAATCAGAGAGGTTTCATTAAAAGCTCTTTATGCACCAGGTACACAAAACCTTTAGCGAGCCGCCCAGTAAATACTTAATTCGTCTGCTTTGATACACAAGTAGCTATTCGTTATTAAATTATTAAGAAGCTGGGGAGATTTTTCTCAGTAATAAATTTAGAAAAAGGAGCTCAGCGTCGACCTATCCATACAAATGGAAGCAGATACGCGAAACGCGATGACCAGAGTATTCAGGGATTTGTTTAATTGTTATGATGTGCGCACCAGGTTTATTCAGTTCTCGTTGTTTTTTTTAGGATATATCCATGATATTATGATCATATTACCCACCTAAAATCGGTGACACCCGTTTTCGAGACAGTTTCCCTTAGAGGACATCTATTTGAGTACAATCATAGGATTTATTACAATTAATAAAATGCATTTAAAATATTTGCATAACAAATAAACTGTAGGTACATCTTTGAATTTTTGGCGGATGAAAGGGTGTAAGGTACTGCTTCGGCCAGAATAATCTGGCTAATAGATGCAGGAAGTCGCAATGTTTCAGTACCTTGGTTGCAGTGTCTCCTATACGAAATATAAAGATGTTGATAAGAAACTAAACAAATTTCAGTATCTATGCGGTACAATTAAGATATGTTTTAAGAACGTTAGTAAACAAACTAAATTATATTTTTATAAAGTTATGGTGGTCCCAGCATTGATGTACGGGAGGAGAGTCGAACACTCACAAAATCTCAGTGTCAAACAGTGACAGTGGTTGAGATGAGATTTCTCAGATCTGTAGCGGGATACACTTTGAGCGATAGAAAACGAAATGAAGATGTAAGAAAAGAACTGGGAGGATTTAGCTTATTAGACGAGATTGAAAAATACAGAACAAATTGGAGAGAGCATGTAGAGAGAATGGAGGACTCACGTACGTCTAAAGTGATTCTCAAGTACAAACCAGGAGACAAACGGGACGTGGGACGGCCGAAAAAGAGATGGAGAGATCAAGTAGGATGAAGGTGAAACAAATCATTATGGCTTATACCTTCGTGATGATGATGATTATTATTATTATTATTATTATTATTATTATTATTATTATTATTATTATTATTATTATTATTATTATTATTATTATTATTATTATTATTATTATTATTATTATTATTATTATTATTATTATTATTATTATTATTATTATTATTATTCGTCACGAGCTAAAACAACAGTAATTGCCTTTAATACACAAGTAAATAAAACTCTTCCCTTTCATTTTTCTAAAACAATCGTGCTCTTCTGTGGATTATCGGGTTGAAAGAACACTAATGATCTCATCACAAATGGCAGATGTCACGAAGGCGCATAGACAAGAAGATAAGCAAAACGAAATTGTTCTCTACAAGTAAACATGACAGTGATACTACCTATCCTTAAAAGACAGTATACATAATATAGAGTTTCTCTATACTTATGACCCTAATGACCTAGTTGTCGACGGGCCCGTAAACCCCACTACCCACTCTATACTTATGACAAATCAAACTCGTATCTAATACGGGATTAAAGCACAGTTAATGTACTCTAAAAGATAATGCTGCGTTTACAAGTACTATTTAACATAGAATACAAATACAAATTTCAGTCAGCATTTTGAAATAAATTCCATAAGCCTGTCTCAATGCATTTATAAGCACTTTACAACAAGAAATACTGAAAATGTGCGTCGTTTATGCCAATTATGTGGTGTTTATTTAGGTTTTACTATTAATTAAAGTTCTTAATATTGAATCGCGTTTCAGTTCCCAAGAGAGGGCGTTAATTTTATATTGTTTTTGTTCCCTTTTTTTTTTTTTTTTTTTTTTTTGAAAGTGGAAAATACAGAAGAAGAGTTGGAGATAAAGAGTGACTTATTTGCCTAGATAAGGGATGACAAGAATGGGAATATCTGCCTTTATTTATATGATCACAATGTTGTTATTTTTTTTGTTTGTTTATTTTTGTATCTCTTTATTTACTTTTTATTCTTAAGGGGAATTTCCCCCTTAAATTAGCAGCACCATGCCGAAGTACTCCCTTGATGTGAACGGGTTTATGATTTCAAGGTAAATTCCTTCGTATTGCAGACAATTGTACTTTAAACCTTGCTTCTCCTCCCGGCAACCTTCACACCAAACGCCAAGCAATACCTCCCCCACCCCCAGGCACCCGAACTTGTGAGAACACGCGACCAGTAAGTTTCGCGTGGCCAACGACGTTGCCATATTTCGCGTAGAAATTAAACTTTACATGACCCTGTAACATTAAATTGTGGCTAAATTCGTTCGAATTAAGATAAAAAAGAGGCACTACAGCGTTGTTCACACAATCTTTTCGCGACAGTGAAATAATAAACCATTTATATCTATTCGTCAAGAAGCTAGATGGCTCCAAATGTTTGACACATTTTTTTTTCGGCGAAGCAGTTCTTTATTGACAAAACCTGTATTGGACAAACTTGTTACACTCATCATGTGCAATCCCTGATTAAGGTCTGGCCGAAGCAGTACCTTCCAGCCTGTATAATGCTAGAGTAGTATGATGTTAAACTACTTCCATTACTACTGCCATCTGTAAGTTTTGGTCATAACATTTGTTTGTCAAGAGCTAAAAGCGAAGATGGCCATTATGTAATTTAATTTTATAGCTATTTAAACACAATTAATTTGTAATAGTTGCTAGAAAAAAAGAAGCATTCTAGCAGCAATGAATATCCTTAATTAAATTAGCAAACGTATCGCCTGACATAAATATTTCAATGTATAAATGAACCCCTGTGCTAAAGATGCTCCCTTGATCCTCCCTCAATTATACAAAAACCAGTCGTTCGCCTGCTGCTTTGGGAGATAAGACCTTTGACCTCACACAAACTTTGCTCCCTCCACCAGGTAGGGGTGACTAAAGAGCGTAAACGCGACTCTTTCTTTCGAAACGTGACCCCAGTTTCTTTTATGAGTGATTGTACCACCACATTTACTGTATTTATTATTCCATACCACACTACACTTATTATGTTGAATTGCTGTTCACAAATTTCAGTTTCACAGTTTTCATATTATTTTGTGAACACAACAAATGCTATTCATTAAACACACTGGAACAAAACAAAACAAGCAGTTTTCATAAACATAATTGAAGAAAATAAGAATGAGTACGTAACACCAGAGTTGCCAACATTTAAAAGTAAAATTATCGTACCAGCCACTCAAAATTATAGATTTGGATTCAAAATTATCGTACATCATAAAGCAAACGCTACAACAATAAAAATATCAGTATAATACTTATGAAAATATAAGAGTAATGATGTTTATTATATCCACTTACAAGATTGATGACCTCAAGAAATATTACATTACAACTTTAGCACTTATGTTTCTCGCACTATCCATCTGAAAGTTCAGCTTCCTCAATCGTTGCAGCATTGCACAAATTTTTTGTTGAGGTAAACCTTAATATCTTCTCGGTGACTTGCAGATTTTAAGATCAACCACGTTCTTTCATAAGTTGAGACGACAAAATGAGTTCACTTACCATATCTACTGCTAATCTGTTTCTAACTTTGTTTTTTATTAAACCCAGGTTGGAAAAAAACTCTTACACAAGAAGTGCTTCTGAGGGGCAAGGAAACCTCTGATAATGCAAAGGCCGCTAGTTCTTTGAAATCAGTATTTCCACCAAGGTGACATGTGTTTAACAGCACTCCAGAAACTGTCAGATCAGGCATGTTCTTTATTTCACACGGAATATCACGTATTCCGAGTTTTCTACATTGATCGTCAATTTTCTGAACAGTGCCTTCTTCATTGAGATTATCAGACCTGGGCACACTGGCAATAAGAGGATAAAGGTAGCAGGCTCAGTAGCTATGGGGTGGAGACAGACAATGAGGACAAAAGTGGTGTTATTTGTAATTAGTTTCACTTCGCTGGAGTGACAAACCAGTGAAAATGATATTTCGCCGATATCGAACTATCATACATTCAAATTATCGTACATCCCCATAATCATCGTACGGGTTGACAACCATCGTACAAACATTAAAATTAACGTACACCCCCATAATTATCGTACGTGCTGACAACCATCGTACAAACATTAAAATTAACGTATGCCCCCATAATTATCGTACGAGTTGGCAATCCTGCGTAACACAGATGTATTGTTTATTTCCTAGCACAGTGTATAGCAGGATACTTCTCCGTATTAATGAGATTCTCTTCCACCTGTAAGCTTTCCTCGTATATCGGGTCCGTTCTAAGAATATACGGCGATGGCTACAAACGTCAGAAAAGTGTTACGAGTACTTCGAGGGCACCTGTGATTGAAATTTGTCCACAGTGAGAACATAAAATTGTTTTGCCGTTTACCGATGTTTGCGCAGTTGTATTGTTTAGGTTCAACGTTAGAGAGTTGCATTTGTCGTGCTACAAACAGTTATAGAATTGTTAATATTGTATTCCTTTATCGTTTGCCTGGCTAGAGGCACTCTGTATAAAACTGTTTTCTATTCACAAAGCCACAACCTATGTCACCATGTTTACCAGTTATGCAAAAGTCATCCAGGTTGAAGAGGATTTCAGGGGCTATTCCCAGAAAATTCAAAACATAAATTTTGTTTGTCATGAAAGTATCCTAAACATGTGGAATTTTAAATTAAAATCGTGAAACCTATTTTCAAAAAACTAAAAAGTTTCAACAACTTTTCTTTGTAAACGGTAGTTTGGTGTGGGCGACTTTTTTGAAAATCTTCCTGCCGCATCTTTGGAAGACGGAGAACTCATACTAAGTTTGATATTTGACCGCCTTTTCGTTTTTGAGTTGTTCTATTCACAGATACACACAAACACTTAAGTACACACACGCGCACGAAAAAACGGACACTTTTCTAAAAATGCTTTTTGTCATTCAGGGGATCTCAAAACGTGCATTTATACAAGTGAAATTTCTGTATGGAATTTTTGGGTGGAATGTAATACCTACTTTGTGCGTGATACAGGAATTAAAACGAAAACATTTGATGTGATGCACTGACATGACTTTCTCCACTCTAGTGCAAATATTCTTAATTATGCTTATTCTTCTATCTACTTCATATTAACCGAGACAAACATATGCAGGCACAACGTAATTAGGAGAATGAGTTACGTTTTAAGCCAGGCCTAGGGAACTCGTGGAATAGCTGGAACGAGCCTCAACTTTTTTTACCTGCTAAACATACAGTTTTCAGTGCTAGGCCGTGAGCGGGCTGCGCTCAGCGTGCCAGTTCCCCAGGCCTGCTTTAAGCGATAGTCAAATCTTTGAAGAGCGTGTCGCTATATGAATGACTTCGAAATGCCGTTAGTTTTGCATGGCTAAATGGAGTTCAAAGGGCCCGTCGAGCACTAGGTCACTTGGGTGCACGGCTGAGAGAGAGACAGAGAGAGAGAGAGAGACAGAGAGAGACAGAGAGAGGGAGGGAGAGAGAAACAAAGAACAGAATAACTTCACATTTGAGAAAAGTGTACGTATTTTAAAATGGAAACCGTTAACAGGGAATATCTCAAAAATCGTGAACTCAAGAAAGGTTTATTTGACATAAATTATCAGTTTTCCAGTTACACAAAAGTCATTCAGAACGAAGATGACTTCAGAGGCAGAAAATTCAACGCATACATTTCATCATTCATGAACATATATTTAACACATGGTATTTTACTAAAAATCTTTAGAGCCATTTTAGAGAAAACCAAAAGTTTCGAGAGCTTTTCCATGTAAAGGGTAGTTTAAGATGAAGGAATTTTCACATACTTGGAAAGTGAGAACTAAACCCCAGAGTCACAGCCTAGTAAGGGCCAAGCCTTACCGCCCAGCCACTGCGTCCCCTACTTCTGCCCACTACAGGCGTCATTGGAGGGGTCCAGTTCCAGAGAGTGGTACGTGCTCAGCGTCCCGAGCCCTCCCGGCCAGTTACGCTGCCTTTTCGACCTGCGGCCGCTACTTCTCCACCTGGTAGGAGGCTGAGTGCACCCCGTGCCAGACCCCCCAGCGGGGAAAAATCCAGAGGCAAGCACGCTACCAACTGCGCTAAGGAGGCGGTCACTTGAAAGGTAAACCACTTAAATATCAAGCTTGACACTTCGTTTTCCAGTTGTGCTCTTCACAGACGCAGGCTCTCTCTCTCTCTCTCTCTCTCTCTCTCTCTCTCTCTCTCTCTCTCACACACACACACACACACACGCACACGCACACGGGTCATTTTTCTAAAAATGATTTCTCTAGGGTTTCAGTGGGCCTCAAAACATCGTTCCACTGAAATCTTGATATCGAATTTTTGGGTGGAATACAACATCCCCCTATTTACTATATACAGTAGAGAAAATAACAAGAGAGAGAGACAGAAAGAAAGAAAGAAAGAAAGAAAGAAAGAAAGAAAGAAAGAAGGGAGGGAGGGAGGGAAGGAGGGAGGGAGGAAAGGGGGAAGGAGGGAACGAGGGAAGGAGGGAAGGAGGGAACGAGAGAAGGAGGGAGGAAGGAAGGAAAGAAAGACATAGGGGGAGGGAGGAAGGATGGAAGGAAGAGAGAGAAAGAAAGAGAGAGAGAAAGGAAGGAAACAAAAGGAGTGGAGGTGGTGAAGAGGAAAGTGGAAGGGAGGAGAGGAAGGCAAGGTAAAGAAGGGAAGGGTAAGTGAGGGGGGAGAAGGGTGGTAGGGAAGGAGAACGAAAGTGAAAGGAAGGGAAAGGAAAAAGGAAAGAAAAGAAAAGAAAAGAAAAGAAAAATGCATGTAGGTTTGATACTTGTCATTACTTACCCTTGGCTTCTGCGGCTCTTCTACTGCGATGATCGTGATGATGAAGATCCAAAGTATCATGTATTTCCACGAATGTCCCATTCACCTTATGTACCGAAAGGTTGTGATTCTTCCCTAGATCCAGGTGTCCCAAACCGAGGCTATCCAGCAGGTGCTCGAACCCCTGTCATGTAAAACACGTGGTATAAGTTAGGTATACAGGCACTTCGTGGGTCGAGATTAAAGGCTGGTTCAACACTACCGACAACGGTAACGATACCCGAGCAAGAAACTTGAAATGCATGTATTCAAATGGGAGTGTTCACAAGCGACGGGAAGCTTTCCCGGGTCCCAGGAACGGCAAAGAAGACGTGGCCAAGTTTTAGCTTTCTGTTCCCGTTAGCGGCACGGCATCTTAGATTCATGTGTGGCATTAGACTTTTTGCTGTAGTAATTAATCAAGGCGGCCGTACCATGAAACAGACGCTAGGACTCTCTCAAGCTACAAAAAATACTATTGTTCAGTTAGAAACGAAGGAATTCCCAATGTACAATATCGATCTCCATTTTCTGATATTTTGTAGTTATCGTTCCCGGGCTGTTGTGAACCAAAATATTGAGTGCTGCCTTGCTTCCCTATGCCGGAATCGTTATGGTTACCGTTGCCGGGGGGTTGTGAACCAACCTTAACATAGCACAGTCTGTAGCTGAACTACTCTGGAGCGGGTAACGATTGTTAGACGTAAGCCCTCGTTGCAACAGTCTCTCTCTCTCTCTCTCTCTCTCTCTCTCTCTCTCTCTCTCTCTCTCTCTCTCTCTCTCTCTCTCTCTGATCAAATTGTTCCAATTTATATCCCGCCTTTAACTCCAGAGGCTTGTCCCGTGTAATACATTGCCTATTGCCTTTAGGGTTTTTATACATTAAATTCACACACACACACACACACACACACACACACACACACACACACACACACACACACACACACACACACACACACACACACACACACACACACACACACACAAATCCAAATCTTAATTTAAACGCGACATTCGATTGATTATAATTTGTTTTTCATGCACATTTTAAGAGACAGAATAATGCTCAGAGGATTAATATCATACATATCATATGTATATCCATGGGCGTCGCGAAGGGGGGGGGGGGCGAGGGGGGCCGCGGCCCCCCTTGGAAGTTGGTAAACTTAATGTGCAGCCAATTACTGACTATTAAACTATTATTTTAATTTTGATGTAAAGAACAATTTTTATATAGCACAAATTAATACGGTAATCTGCAAAAAGTAGGTATTATAAATTTTGACACTAAAATAATGATTTAATATTATCTTATTGCAAACTTCCAACATGTGGCCCCCCTGGAAAAAAGTTTGCCGCCGACACTCATGTGTATATCATATGCATATATCATATAAATATTTTAACTACTATATATATATATATATATATATATATATATATATATATATATATATATATATATATATAGCTTCTTTTTTATAAACTCTTTATTGTTTGCCAGAAATGTTTTGGATGTCCACAAACTGTTATTTTTCAAATAATGATCATAAATAGATAACGAACCTTCATACACAGAACGAAAAGTTGCGGAGTTTCGACTATAGCAAGAGGGAGGGGGTCCGTCTATCACATGATCACAGCACAGAGGTACAGTCGACGTACGAACGTTGCGGATAACGTTGTTGCATAACTTTTATCCAGTGCTGTCACATTTGCAGAAAAATATTCACTCCCAAATTCGTGTACAATTTCAGCAATGCGTGAATATTTCGATTTTCATGCTGCAGGCGTTTTACTGTGTGCAACTAGTGAACATATTCGAGAGACACCGTGCACTGTGGGCAGTTTGCTTTGTGCTGTCACTGTACTGGGGCAATGACGTCACGCTCTGCCCGTGTGGCAGGTAGCTTGTGACCACCCGTTTCGCGAAAGCTGTATAAACGTTCGAAGCCTAGTCATAGAGCTTTATGAATCCGGAATTTGTCAGTTATAATAAGGCTTATACATTATATCACACGTTTCACTTTGCCTAGCTTTACCTCACGTCGTTACCTAACTACTCGTACAAAGTGAAGAAACCCTTTGGGGAGAACATTTACGAATGTTCCTTTTTTGTGTGTGTAAAACTGTTGCTCTGTCTCGGAGCTGCCCTTTAGCAATTTGTCAAAAAAAAAAAAAAAGCTGACAACGGTGAATACTGAAGGATCGACTTCTTCCTTTGTTGGTTCCTTGCCTAAGTAAGGTCACGTGCCAGTTATATATAATATATACAGTGTGTTTAAAAAGTGTCCGATATTGCAACATGAGCTACGATTGATCAAAACTAGAATAAATGTTTCTATAAACATGTATTTCTTTCCGGACATATGTTTATAGGAACATTTATTCTAGTTTTGACCAATCCCAACTCCTGTTGCATTATTGTACAGTTTTTTAAACATCCTGTATAGATCTGTGTGTACGTATGTGTGCGAGTATGTGTGTGTGTGTGTGTGTGTGTGTGTGTGTGTGTGTGTGTGTGTGTGTGTGTGTGTGTGTGTGTGTGTGTGTGTGTGTATCATGAGGGCTAGGGTTCCGTTGATGCAACACATAAGAATCGCCGAACAATCTCTATACATTTGAACTAGCCACGTTGTTCATTATTTATAAAATAAGCAAAATATCGAAGGAGGGTAGCACCCATCAGACATGCAAAGCGACCGTTTTATGGCGAGGTCATGGACCGCGAGTATGCGTGCTCCGCGCACTGCAGTGCAAGCGAACCATGCATGGCCTTGCCATAAAACGACCGCACTTTGTACTACACATTTGTGATGGTTTTTGGTCATGTGTGCATATATGCTCTCATAATAAGCTCTTTTTATAGTAGTATAGTGCTGAAATATCTCTACGTAGAGTTCTTGTTTGTCTATGGTGCTTTTTTAGGTTATACGTACACAATAAGTTTTATACGTAAACTGAAACTTAAAAAAGCATAGTAGGTATATATCTATATGCAAGAGCCACATTTCTCAGTGCTTAAAAAGATTTGTGCATGATGTTTGCCATATATGTATGTCAACATTCATTATATAACATAGGTATGATATAGATATAACACATCTCTCTCTCTCTCTGTGTGTGTGTGTGTGTGTGTGTGTGTGTGTGTGTGTGTGTGTGTGTGTGTGTGTGTGTGTGTGTGTGTGCGCGCGCAATAAAAATGTGTTTACTTTCAACTACCCTAAAAAGCACATTTCACTGTGTTAAAATAAGCGTAAGAACTTATTTTAAAAATAATTTAAGAAAAAGTTCTTGAAGCAAGTGAAATAGTTAACGTTTTACGTTACCCACCTCGAAAGACATAACTCCACGATGCCCATATTTGTCGAAAATCTGCTGCAAGAAGAAGCGGTGTGGAGGAAGTTTCATGGGCCCATTAGGGCTAGTGTTAGGCCTCATTTTGTGACCATCCCCCCTCGGTAAACAAATAAGAGCACTGAACAATAGTAACGATACCGCCAACGTGGGAAATTGTTCCATGATTTGATGGAGTCCGTGCTGCTCACCAATGTAACAACATCCACCCCGGTCACGTGACGACGCTCTTGGAAAAAATGACGACACTATAAATCGAAGACCTTCCGTCTGCAAGGAAGCCGAAGCTCTGAATTGTTTGTCTGTGCATGTCTTCTCTTTTATCACCTACAGGTTTTAACCAAATACGACCTTTGACTCCGTGTATTAACGTTGTCAGTTCAAGCTGACTATGAACCATAACATAAGCATATCTTGCATTGCAGAAACAATATGATTTACACCACAGCAAGCAAAATGACTACGTATGTTACACAAGAATGCTCGCTAGGCCGCCAGCGAACGAAATGCGATGGGGCATGGTAGCACAGTCCGCCGTCGCTAATGAGACACTGGCTTCAATTTTGAGAGCAATTTGCTTGATAAGATAATTCACATATTGTTCTGGAAAGTTCCCACCACTTAAAGAGATGCATGCAAATGCATTGTTTTGAACAGAGTCGGACTTTAACAGCAACTTTGGTTATCCTCCGCGTTATTCAAAATTTTGATCAGCATTATTAGAACCTTTAAACGTACCGTATCCGAACATTTGAACAATCAAGTTTCGTCAACATATAGAGTTGATTTTCGAACATGGATTAATATTCGACTGATTCGAACGCCTAAGTTGAAATTTACAAATAAAGCGGATTTCTGTAGCATTCGAACTTTTCAGATTTCATTTAACAGCCACGCATGTCTCGTTTGATATTCGGTTTGAATACAGGGAATATTCGCACTCCACGTTTTTTCTTGAATGTGCGTATGATCGAAAGTTTACTGTCGAAAACTCGCACCGTAACTATAAACTCAACTGGACCTTCTAGAAGGCAACTTCAGGCAAGGCCAGGGGTATATTCCCTAAAAATGTTTTGCATCCTGTAAGATTAAAAAATGCATAGTTCAGAATATCATCATCATCATCATCGTCATTATTATTATTATTATTATTATTATTATTATTATTATTATTATTATTATTATTATTATTATTATTATTATTATTATTATTATTATTATTATTATTATTATTATTATTATTATTATTATTATTATTATTATTATTATTATTATTATTATTATTATTATTATTATTATTATTATTATTATTATTATTATTATTATTATTATTATTATTATTATTATTATTATTATTATTATTATTATTATTATTATTATTATTATTATTATTATTATTATTATTATTAAAACCTTAAGCAGCTTTCAGCATTTTAATTAAGGTAATTACAGCATTTCAAAAATGTAAGGCTACCTTTTACAATTTTAATGACGTTTTGTCTTAAATTTAAATACATTTTATAAGTAGTTCATTTCCCCCAGATTTTTATGTCAACTTCCAAGTCCTAATAATACTTCTTCTGTGGCAACTTAACAGACGCAATAACACTAGCTATGGCCATAACTTTACCATGGATGTCACGAACAGTTGGCGACACTAATGCAACCTAACGGATGGAATATCACCAAATATAACCACACTGCACCATAATGTGGGAAAAACGTCAAGGTTATGGATGCGTTGCAGAAAGGCCAACCCAAAGATTTTAAAACAAGATTCTGTTTAGACGCCGTGTTAATTAATTAATCTGTGGACGTACTGCTCGTGTTAGCGTGATTTTGTCTTGAATTCTTTTTGAGCAATATATGCAGTTATGGTTACCGTTGTTATTTCTGTATTCGCTACACAGTAATGCATTAAATATATATGGTAGTACGTATTTAACGCTCGGAAGTGATTTTATGCAAAAGTATTATTGCAGAACAAGATTTGCCGAAAGTTAATACGTTCTTTGTTGTGCGGTAACGATGTTCAATCATTATTATCGTTTGAAAGTATGTTCCTTTAACCCCGTGATATTTGAGGTTAGAAATGCCTTTATTATGCACATTGGCAGGACTGCTTTTTGGAATTCTTTCGTCAGCTGTTTAGTTATGTCGGCCATTTTGAACTCTTGGGGCTGCTGTGTCCACTATACTGTATACCCACGACAAGAAGGCTAGAGGGGAATGAAGGGCAGAGGAGCTTGGATTGTGTGTCTGCTCCGGTAGCGGAACTGTTTACTAGGAAATGAGTGTATGAGAATGCATATTTCTAGCTATGGGTGAGTTTTGTGACAACATTGTGTACTTTAAACGAGCCTAGCATCCTTGTCATACTCGGAAACTAGGCATATACACCGTGCGGGAAGAATAAAATGATTACGCTACGCATTCCTAAGACTTGCCTTCTTGCAGTGGCGGCTTCTCAGAGGAGAGAAGGGAGGAACATCCTCCTCAAGTTTTTTTATGAATTTATAAATGCTGTATTAATCTTAAAATTCAAGCAATATTGAATAAATTTTGAATTCGAAGCTATTATATTAAGGAATGCTGATTTATACTTCGCACGGTTTATACCACGAGTGTCCGCGCAGCGGAGGAAACTAATCTCTTTCCTCCACTCCCACAGTAAATGTGCATAGAACATAGCGCTACAGCGGCCAGAGAGAGAAACAGATTTTTAATGCAGCTTAAGTACAGCTGAGGAGGAGTTCCTCCTCTCGAACTGCGCCGGCGCTAAGTCCCTGAAGGCTGGAGTGTTGCGGATAATTCCTCTCTGAGGCGCGAGATTGGAACCGGCAAAGGTATTAATACTATTGCTGCCATCTAGTGATATTATTTTCAACCAGATCTATTAACAGGTCTTTTCCCTTCACGGATATATTGATCATTGTGCATCGTAAAGCTTTCAGTCACGTATTTTGTTGCGGCTCCTTTTTCAATAATGTTCTACTGTGTTTCTTCCAACGCGCGAGTAAGACGGTGAAGTTTTGCTTTCTTAAGTTGTTATAACATTGAACAATGACTGACAGTGAAATTTTTTGGAGAATTTAAAAGACCCTCATTACAGAAACAAATAATTGTTATACAGAAGGGACGACCTACCCCACCATTGCCTGGACTCGTGTGCTACTAGCAAAGGCGGGAAGTTGAACTTCTCCACAACTTGGTATGAAAAAGCCAATTGCCTAACAGGTTGTGAAAAAAGGCAAATTCTCTTGTGTTTTCCTTGTGTTTTGTTCTCCAACTCGAAGGATGTTTGGACCTTTGGTGGATTCAGTGATGTTAAGAATCTGGGCCGAGGAATTCAGAGGCATGAAAAGTCTCGAGAGCATCTCGACAATGCACTAAAATTAACAATCTTCGGTAAAAGTGAATATCGCATATATCTAGCGTTAAGTGAAGCAGCTAGGATTTCTCACGCCAAACACAATGAACAAGTGAAGCAAAATCGACACGTATTATTAAGTTTAGTTGATATCGTGTGTCTGTTAGGATGGCCAAAACTACCTTTCAGAGGACACGATGAAAGTGAATTATCATCAAACCAAGGGAACTACCGTGAGCTTTTCAGGTTATTAATGAAACGTGACGAAGTACTTCAGACACATTTAAATAATTCTAAAGCATTCATCGGCTTGTCAAAAACCATTCAAAATGATTTCATTGAATCTGTTGCAGGCCTTGTAAGGAAAGAAATAGAGGATGAAATTCATAAAGCTGCCTTCTTTGCAGTGGAGGCTGTTGAAACTTCGGACATGTCTCTCACAGAGCAGTGCTCAATAATTTTAAGATATTTGGATCCATGTGGCTTCATTCAAGAACGATTTTTTGGTTTCCACTGTGTCAGTGGAGATAGAACAGCCAATGCCCTATACAAATTACTGAATCAGCAGTTAGAGCCGTTGAATTATGACAGAAAACTTGTTGCGCAGTCTTATGATGGTGCTGCTGTTATGGCCGGAGAATTAAACGGCTTGCAGACGAAGATCAAGCAGAAAGTAAAGCAGGCATTATTTTTACACTGTCATACACACAGGCTTAATCTTGTGCTATCACATAGCTGTAGCAGCATTGCTCAGTGCAGGGTCTTCTTTGCTACTATCAGTGGTTTGCCCGCATTTTTTCATCAATCCTCAAAACGAATGGAGGCTCTTACCAATATGACCAAACTTCGACTGCCTAAAGATGCTCAAACCAGGTGGAACTTCAAATCTCGTTTAGTAGAACCTGTAAAATTGCTCAGGGAAGGTTTTCTGGCAATGTTTTCCGAAATGCTGGAAGAAACAAAAAACTGGGATGATGCTACAATTAGAGAAGCAAATGGCTACATTCGTCTATTGGAAGACTTTGAATTCAACTTCTTGCTTTCGGTTTTCGGTGATTTTCGAAAACTGACATTCTTTTCGATATACTCCAGCTTAAAACCAATGATATTGATTTCTGCTGTAGGAGAGTTCTTAAAATGGTTCATTTCCTGCATAAATCTAGAAACGACGCAGGCTATAATGAACACTTCAAAACGGCTGCTAATGAAACTGGGGACGAGTTTCCTAAAATTAATAAAAGGCACCTTGCAGCTGTTGATCTCAAAACTCATTTCCGCCAGTTGTATTTCAACATAATCGATACGCTAGCAACGCAGATGGAAGTCAAATTTGAAGAAATTATTATTTATTAATTTGCTCGACGTTTCGAAATTTGAAGATTTTTCCAAGACGTCCCAGATGTTGAATTTTCACCCTTATGGAACTGTTTCCCCGAACAATTTGATAGTGAGTTGCTTAAAAACGAACTTGTGGTGTTTTACAACCCTGATTTGTAGCATAACTGTATCAAAGTTCAGGAGTTAACAGTTCTCTTCGTTAAGGAAGGCATTCATAAATGTCTTCCCAATGTCTACAAATTGGCATGCTTAATTGCTACGATACCTGTGTCGACAGCAAGTGTTGAAAGAAGCTTTTCTACACTGAAAAGAATAAAAACTTCCTGTAGAAACACTATGGGTCAAGACAGACTATGTTCTCTTGCTCTCATGTCTATCGAAAAAGACTTGGTGCAGCTGGAAAAAGATCCAAAATGGCATGATAGAGTAATGGAAGATTTTGCGACAGCGAAACAGCAAAGGGCAGACTTCTTCTATCAATAAAAGGTGTTGCATTTTAACCTTAAAATGCATGCCATTTTTGCATGAATTATTATGTAAGGTTTCATAATTTTATGCCTTTAAATTCTTTCCTCCTCTAACCAAATGTGCACGAGCCGCCACTGCCTTCTTGTCCTGGCATACAGTACCTTATGGCCCAAATACATATGAATCGTGCACAAAGCTTCCCCCGTGCCCTGTTTCCACCTTAATCACTGCAATTTTACGCCAATACCACTGAAGTTATATTTATCCATTGCTATGCCCTCAGGTTAAACCTGTGCTTCAACAGTCTGTCCAACACATTAAGGACTGAAAGATATTTTTTCAGACATTATCTGGTTTTGCAGCCTTATTTACAAAGTTTCCAGAAGATTGCGTTGCTGAATAAAATAATACAAAGACGTATGTTGAATGTAGCTATCACGAGTTGATTTACATTGACAGTGGAAGTTATTTCCAGCATTCTTTGGTGAAATGGAGGATAATGCAAAAGAATGGCAAGGTGAAACCTGAATATGTGCAAAGGGATTTTACATGACCTTGCTCGAGTTTGAGTTTACATTCTTATTGAAGGCTTTTGTTGAAATTCTGCCAAGGGCGACATTAATCCTCAATATTTTGCAAAAGAAGTCATCTGATGTAAATCTGTGTTCGCAAAAGATTCAAGAATTCTGTACGTCCTTGAACTCTTTGAGAAATAACTTTGAAAGAATATAGCGTGGCACTATGGATAACGTGAGTGAGTGAGTGAGTGAGTGAGTGAGTGAGTGAGTGAGTGAGTGAGTGAGTGAGTGAGTGAGTGAGTGAGTGAGTGAGTGAGTGAGTGAGAGAGTGAGTGAGTGAGTGAGTGAGTGAGTGAGTGAGTGAGTGAGTGAGTGAGTGAGTGAGTGAGTGAGTGAGTGAGTGAGTGAGTGAGTGAGTGAGTGAGTGAGTTGGGTTTAATGGCCCGTCGACAACTAGGTCATTAGGGCCCACTATGGATAGCGAATGCAATGTTCCTCTTCAAAAGAGACTGAGAATAGCAAATGTAGATAATGACAGTGCAGTTTCTTACAGTCGGCTGTACTGTGAGATCCTGGATACTTTTATTGTTGTTCTAAACGAACGGTTTTTATAAACAACGTCGCATGAATTTCTGGCTTTGCTGGAGTTTGAAAACGTGAAGGGCTATTCACAAATGTTTCCAAATTGAGAATTTGAAACATTAACAAGGGTATATAACAACGTCTCCAACTTCTTGAAACTCAAAACCGAGCATTCCGTCATGTACTCGTTTCCAGTGAATGATGATAATAACTTAAGCTTTTATAACACACTTAGCTTGTAAAACGTTTATACTACACTTCCAAACACCGGGCTTACCAGAAAACATCAAAATCTGCAGAGCTAGTTTTGGCCCTTCCTGCGGCATGTGCTTCGGTGGAAAGAAGCGTTTCAGTTCTTACACGAGTTAAGGTATACCAAAGAAACACCGTGTCACAGGCAAGGCTTTCTTCTTTGTCGCTCATGTCCATCGAGAAGGCCCTTCTCAACAAACTAAGCCCTTACGTCCAAGAGATCGCGGGTTTGAATCTCGCTTAGGGTGAGTTAACCGGATAAGGCTTTTTTTCCCTAGGTCTTCCCTTATCTTGAGAAGACGAGAGTTGGGTAACTTAAAACCCTATGGACCTCGCGCTCATTTGACCATCATTTCACCTATCTCATTCATTCACCGTCCAATATGACACTACGTTGGAGGACGTTATAAAAAGAAAAAAAATCACCAAACTGATGGCAAGACCGAACTTCTTCGACGCTATGGTTGACATATTTGGTGCCAAACTCAATCGACGCATCGATCTCAAGTATAAAAAGGTAAAGCATGCACGCATTTTATAAATTTTGTTCGTTATTTTTAAACGAATGTAGACAGGGTTAGTCCGGTAGAATAAATAAATGCATTAATAATAATAATAATAATAATAATAATAATAATAATAATAATAATAATAATAATAATAATAATAATAATAATAATAATAATAATAATAATAATAATAATAATAATGATAATAATAATAATAATAATAATAATAATAATAATAATAATAATAATAATAATAATAATAATAATAATAATAATAATAATAATAATAATAATAATAATAATAATGGTTCATTATACAAAAAAATATTTAGACATAAGTTGTCTGCTTGAGCAAGATCTACATTATTTGTATAGTAAGATTTGGTCTATCTCTTACATGCGGTTTACCAGTTATACAAAAGCCATCCAGAGTAAGTAGAACTTCATGGGCTATAGCCAGAAAATTAAAGATACACATTTCATTTGCCATAAAAATATCTCAAACGTATGGAATTTTAATCATAATCGTTAGAGCCATTTTCAAGAAAACCAAAATTTTCGAAAAATTTTCCATGTAAAGGGTAGTTTAAGGTGGGGCTATTTTCTTCAAAATCTTCTTGTCGCATCCTTGAAAGACATTAAACTTAAATACCAACTTTGGTTTTTAACCGACTTTTCGTTTTTGAGTTGTGCTGTCCACCGACTGACACACACACACACACACACACACACACACACACACACACACACACACACACACACACACACTCACACACACAGACACACGCGCGCTGACCTTTTTCTAATTTTTTTTATCCAGGGGGCCTCAAAACATATTTTCGGTGAAATCTCGACATCGAATTTTTGGGTGGAATACAATATTTCCTCTACTTTACGTAGCAGAGAAAGTAAAAAAGCCGTAGAGAAAGAATCTGATGTGTTGCACTCACATGACTTTCTCTTGTACTACCTTTCTTACAAACTCCCCTCCGAAGGAGTGTCGCCTTGCCGTGGCGGAGGGGCTCAGTACCCGATCCAGATGGCCTACTAAGTGTCATTTTGATTACTGGTAGGCAAGAGGTGAGGGGAAGCAAAGAACATTCCAAACGGGTAGATGGGGCTCAGTAGTCTTGGTCGACAACTCATCTAGGAGAAGAGGACTCCGAAATCAAACTCCCCCAGGGGCTCCTACTACGGTAGGTACGGGTTTGGCGTACCCGGGGCCCCGAGCCATACTCTCGATTGGGTTCCTCCAAGAGGTGAGAGGGCACATGCCAAACGCCCAATCAACTTTGGTCCACTTTTGTGTTTGACCTCCCACCTGTTACCTCCCTGTACACAGTCTGATGGATAACCTACGCGCGGGTCGTCGGAGGATGGGGTGACGCAAGGGGTGACTGGGTAATCGCGTAAGTCCCAGCCCCTGGTTATCATGTAGGATCTGTGTGCGTATCCGCTGATAAAGGTCAGTCCCGGGGAGGGGCCATTGCATGAGCTGATGCACTCCTGAAGGCGATTGGGTCCCTCTGTCTATACATTGGGAGGTGAGACCCTAGGGTGAGCAAGGTCCAGGCCAGGACTCTCACCTAAGCCGGGGTGGCGCCCAGGATGTGAGCATGCCATCGGAGACATTTGCAATGGTGGAGGATATCATCGCAATGAGTACATTCAAAACTCAAAAAAACAAACATTTTAAAGTAAGTGAAAAGGAAGTAGCAGAGTTGAGTGGTCCTCGCTACTTAGTGATATCAAGAACAGAGGAAGGTAAAACATTCAGATCGGTGAATCCTTTCGTGATACAGAAGGGTCTCGATAAGATAGCTGGCCCAGTGAAGAACTGCACAAGATCGCGAAACGGCACGCTGCTTGTTGAATCTATTTCAGCAGCACAGGCAGCTACTATTGTAAAAGCCAACATGTTAGCCAGCTATCCGGTGCGTGTAGAGATGCACAAAACTTTGAACTCCTCTCGCGGCGTTGTGAACACACGCGCATTGGACGATATGTCCAATGATGAAATTAAGGAGAACCTCGCAGATCAAGGTGTAATATCTGTTTATCGGGTTCAGAGAAAAGATGGAGGCGAATATCTGCCTACCCGTACCCTTTTCCTTACCTTTGATCGGGTAGATCTCCCGCAAAGGATAAAGGCTGGGTACGAGGCCATTGAAGTAAGACCTTACATTCCGAGCCCGCTTAGATGTTACAAATGCCAGCGCTTTGGTCATACAAGTGACACGTGCAGTGGTAGAGCTACCTGCGTAAACTGTGGAGGCATCGCCCATGACGATGACTGTACCTCACCTCCCAGTTGTATTAACTGCAGGGGAGAACATCCAGCAAACTCCCGAGAATGTCCGCGCTATATGGAGGAAAGAGCTATCCAGGAGATCCGGGTTAGAGAGAAGGTGTCCTTCTCAGAAGCCCGAAAGCTCTTACGTTTGCGCCAGCCCACTATCCCGAGCTCCGGTACCTATAGCTCGGTTGCAGCTAAAGCAGTACCATGTCGGGAAATCGCAACTCAAACTAGCGATATAAATGGGGCAACAATCTCAGAAAAAATTCTTGTAGCTAGGTCACATCCAAAGCCTCAGACATCACCAAAGTCCGCCAGAGCATCTACAAGCACCGCAGTTAAATCCAGCAGACCAGGAAGGTCACCAACAAAGAAGCCAACCTCGACAAGTAGACCGATTGTACACGATGCTTCACCGATCAAGTTTAAGACCGAGTATAAAAGATCCGATTTCCTCAAGGCAAGCAAAGTTTCTCCCAAGCCATCAAAGGGAAAGAAAAAGCCATCTCCTAGGAGATCCTCTTCAGAGGGATCCTCTGGTATGGCTACAGACCGGCAAATGTCATCATCACCGGTCCCCATTAGCAACCGGTTCGAGACACTCGAACCCAAGTTTGCTATGGGAAGACGCACGTCCTCGGCAGAGGACATGGAACTAGAATCTGCCCACACTGGAAGACCCCCAGTGGAAAAGAGGCGCGAAAAAGCGTCCGAAAAGAACGTCAGCCCAAGAGAGAAAAGGGCTAAATTAGTTCGACAACCGCCTGCTCCAAAGTAATGAAGAGTTACCTTGGAATTACCTATCCCATACACAATGCAATATGACTATCCTACAATGGAACGTACGTGGCATTCGAACTCAAAGGCCAGAACTTGAGCTCTTGCTCAAAGAAAACGAACCTCTGGTCGCATGTTTGCAAGAGACTAAGCTGCGTCCTCGAGACGCTTTCCATCTAAGGCGATACACCCCAGTACGGTGTGATGTCACACCAGAAGAGGGTGTACCGGCACATGGCGGCGCTATGATACTTGTCAGAGATGACGTATATATGCAAACTCTACCTTTGCACTCTGATATACAATCAGTTGCTGTACGGATTAAACTGCCAAACATCCATTTCACCATCTGTAATCTATATCTGCCTCCGTCTCATGACTTCTCTCACAATGAGTTAGAAGATCTAGTTTCCCAGTTACCAACACCGTTCCTGTTGGTGGGAGACTTCAATGCGCACCACCCGCTGTGGGGTTCAAGTCGCGCTTGTGCGAGAGGTACACTTATTTCCGATTTCTTAGACAGTCACAACCTAGCTCTCCTCAACACTGGAGAGCCTACATTCATTTCTGACACTCATAACAGTTTTTCACACCTTGATCTTTCAATTTGTTCACCTCAATTGGCAGTCTCCTTACAATGGAATGTCATCTCTGATCTACACTCTAGTGACCATTTCCCATGTCTTATTAGTCTCTTGACGCAACCTACATGTTCCTCACGTATGCCCAGATGGCGTTTGGACCATGCCAACTGGAACCTCTACACCCAGTTGGCTGTCTTTACGTACAACGAGCACGACTCAGTGAATAATTTGGCGCAGCATCTCACGGAGACGATTCTCTCTGCTGCTGAACAATCGATTCCGCGGTCGACTACACACCCCCGTCGATTTCCCGTCCCCTGGTGGACGGAAGAATGTCGGAATGCCATTCGTGCTCGAAGGCGTGCACTTAGGGTTTTCCAACGTCACCCTACTTTGGAAAACCTGATCGAATACAAGAAAATGCGCGCCAGGTCCAGACAAGTCATTAAGGATAGCAAAAAGTCATCATGGAGCAAATTTGTAGCTTCATTTAACCGACACACACCTTCCTCGGTTGTGTGGGATAGATTAAGGCGTGTTGCAGCTAAAACGACCCAAATACCAATAGCGGGACTAAAAACAGCCACAGGAGCTGTTGTTGATTCATTTGAGGTGGCCAATACCTTTGGCAGTGCTTTCGCACAAGTGTCTAGCTCGGAAAACTACTCCCCTGAGTTCCTTCCATTTAAAACTCAGGTGGAATCTCAAGGCTTCACGTTTCGTTCTAGAAACGTAGAAGATTACAATCGCCTTTTCACCATGGCGGAGCTGGAGCATTCCCTGAAATCTTCGCGATGTTCAGCACCAGGACCGGACGGTATTCATGTACAAATGTTACAACAGCTCTCTCCTGAAGGTAAGGCATTCCTGCTCGAGGTCTATAATCGTGTTTGGGTTGACAGTATACTCCCAGAAAATTGGCGGGAGGCCACCGTTATTCCCATCTTGAAGGCTGGGAAGGACCGTCATCTTCCCTCCAGCTATCGTCCTATTTCCCTCACCAGTTGCGTTTGCAAGGTGATGGAACGCATGATCAATGGACGATTGGTATGGTGGTTAGAAAGTCGTAACCTACTGACTAACATCCAGTGTGGTTTTCGACGACGCCGTTCAACTGTTGACCATCTTGTGTCAATATCGACACAGATAATGGACGGCTTTATGAAGAACTGTCAAACCGTTGGCATATTTTTCGATCTTGAGAAGGCTTATGATACGTGCTGGCGAGCAGGGATTCTACGTTCCCTGTATGCCTGGAACATACGTGGACGCCTACCACTTTTCATTCAGGAGTTTATGAAGGACCGCTTTTTCCGAGTAAGGGTCGGCTCGGTGTTTTCTAATTCTTTTGTTCAGGAGGAGGGAGTACCTCAGGGTTCGGTGCTAAGTGTCACGCTCTTTGCTATAGCAATTAACTCCATCTGGAAATGTGTTCCACCTGGAGTTTCGTCATGCCTATTCGTAGACGATTTTGCTGTCTATTGCACTTCTCAGCGCACGGCGTTCTTACAACGGCGCCTGCAGCAATGTTTGAACAACCTTAGAGAATGGAGCATGAAAAACGGCTTTCGTTTCTCAACTGAGAAGTCAATCTGCGTTAATTTCTGGCGCCGTAGGAGACGTTTACCACCTTCGCTCCGATTTGGTCCAGATGAACTTCCCTTCGCAGAAGAGACGCGCTTCCTGGGTTTGATCTTGGACAGGAAGCTTAGTTGGTCGTCGCATATTGCACAGCTAAGAGCGAGATGTGACCGTTCCCTAAATATTATGCGAGTACTGAATGGCAAATCGTGGGGAGCGGATCGGACAATTTTGTTGCGAATATATCGCGCATTAGTCCGATCCAAGCTAGACTATGGGTGTATTGTTTATTCGTCAGCACGACCATCTGTGCTGAGAAGATTAGACGTGGTCCATAATAGGGGCATCCGCATTGCAACAGGAGCTTTTCCAACAAGCCCAGTGGTGAGCCTTTACGCCGAGTCCGCAGAACCGTCTCTGCATTATCGGCGTGAGATTCTCTTGGCAAATTATGGTTGTGCGCTTAGATGTATGCCTAAGCACCCAACGTTCGCTTCTTTTTTCACCACCACGCTAAGAGAACGATATAGAAATAGCTCCCTTAGTCCAAAGCCTGCGGGGTTCCGTTTCCAAGAGCTCCTAGTGAAGCTTGGAGTGGAACTGCCTGTGATGTTCGCCAAGGGCGAGAGACTTTACCCCCCTTGGCTATCTGGTACGCCCCATGTAGATCTTGGGATGACCATACACCAGAAGTCCACGATGCCTATTTCAAGTATCCGCACGTGTTTCTTAGAATTTTTGTCAGGCTACACTGACCGTATATATATTTACACCGATGGGTCAAAGGGCTCCAACGGTGTTGGATGTGCTTATGTTTATGGAACCGAACCATATACATTCGGTTTTCCAAATAGCACCTCCATTTTTACTGCAGAGCTTTATGCAATTTATCGAGCCGTTTTGTATGTTCGCCGTCGTAAATTAGGTGACTGCCTGATTTTGAGCGATTCCCTTAGTGCACTGCAGAGCCTTTGTCAGTTGTACAACCCCCACCCTATTGTACAACGTATCCAGGATGCCCTCCATTTTTTACACGCTTCTGGCGTTGACGTGGTGTGTGCATGGATTCCTGGTCACGTAGGTTTGCCGGGGAATGAAATGGCAGATTTAGCAGCAAAGACGGCAACTACAGAACCCAGTATTACCATCTCACGTGTTACTTCGGAAGACTTTAGGCTTGAAGTGCGGAGAGCGGTGCTGTCGTCCTGGCACGACGAATGGTCAACTCTCCGCGGTAATAAGCTTATAGAAGTGAAAGAACTTCCGATAAACTGGGTAACTTCCTGTCGCACATCTCGTCGCGAGGAGGTTAGTTTGACTCGATTAAGAATAGGGCACTGCAATTTTTCGCATGGTTACCTATTTAAAAGGGACCCTGCGCCTCTATGTCCGCTGTGTGACAACGTTTTGTCGGTTCGCCACGTGCTCCTAGAGTGTTACTCTCTAGCGCACCTTCGGGATTCTCTGCAGCTGCCTGCCAGACTTGCAGAGGTCCTAGCGGACGACAAAACAGCGGTTGATAGAGTTTTTAATTTTTTAGCGCAGTGCAATATAAATTTGAGGATTTAAAATTTTTAATTATCTGTTTCTGATTTTGGACATATTTATCACCTTGTTTCATATCTGGCTATTGCCACTGCTTTTTACCTTTGTATATTTTTCTTGTTGCTTGTATATTTATTTTTGAGTGAAATTTATATCTGGCTATTGCCATGAGTCTGTTAAGGGCGCTGATGACCTAGAAGTTGAGCGCCCTTAAACCAAATCCAATCCAATCCAATCTTACAAACTCTTATTCCTGTATCTTCTTTGTGTTAGTTGAGATAAATATTTGCAGAAATTGTCTTATTGTTTATTTTCTTGTCGGTGCAAGGGGAATATGGGAATACAGTAGGCTTTGAGCGATAGTCAAATCTTTTAAAGTTCTCAAATTCCGTTCTCTTTGCACTGTTAACATATAATAAAAAATCTGATGTGTTGCACTCACATGAATTTCTCTACTCTTGTACTAACCATTCTTACAAATTCTTATTCCCATATCACCTTCATATTAATTGAGATAAGCATTTGTATAAAGTATCTTATTGCTTATTTCCTTGTAGGTGCAAGGGGAATATTAGAATACAGTAGGCTTTGTGCGATAGTCAAATCTTTTAAAGCTTTGAGATTCCGTTCTCTTTGCACACGTAGCATATAAAAAAATGAACAACGATGTTCCATTTCACGAAAGTTCTAAGTTTTCCAAAACTCACACACATAACAAGGAATATCTCCGAAATGGTTAACCCTACAAGAGAATGTATTCAGACATAAATTGTGTATTTTAGTAAGATCTACATTTTTGTATTGTATGATTTGGTCTATCTCTAACGGTTTACCAGTTATGCAAAAGTCGTCCAGATTAAATACAACTACAGGGGCTATAGCCAGAAAATTCAAGATATACATTTCATTTGTCATAAAAATATCTCAAACATATGACCTTTTAATCAAGATCGTTAGAGCCATTTTCAAGAAAATCAAAATTTTCCAAAAATTTTCCATGCAAAGGGTAGTTTAGGGTGGGACTATTTTCTTCAAAATCTTCGTGTCACATCCTCGAAAGCCATTAAACTTAAATACCAACTTTGGTTTTTAACCGAGTTTTCGTTTTTGAGTTATGCTGTCCACAGACTGACACACAGACTGACAGACTGACACACAGACACACAGACGGACCTTTTTCTAAAAATGCTTTTTTGGGATTCAAATGTCCTCAAAACATATATTTCCGATGAAATCTCGACATCAAATTTTTGGGTGGAATACAATACTTCCCCTACTTACCAGTAGAGAAAGTAAAAATGAACAACGATGATCCATTTCACGAAAGCTCGAAGTTTTCCGAAACTCACACACATAACAAGGAATATCTCCGAAATGGTTCACCCTACAAGAAAATTCATCAAGACATAAGTTGTGTATTTTAGCAAGATCTACATTTTTTGTTAAGTCTGATTTAGTCTATCTCTAACGGTTTACCAGTTATGCGAAAGTGGTCTAGAGTAAATACGACTACAGGGGCTATAGCCAGAAAATTCAAGATATACATTTCATTTGCCATAAAAATATCTCAAACATATGACATTTTAATCAAAATCGTTAGAGCCATTTTCAAGAAAATCAAAATTTTCGAAAAATTTTCCATGTAAAGGGTAGTTTAAGGTGGGGCTATTTTCTTCAAAATCTTCGTGTCCATCCTTGAAAGACATTAAACTTAAATACCAACTTTGGTTTTTATCCGACTTTTCGTTTTTGAGTTATGCTGTCCACAGACTGACACACAGACTGACACACAGACACACACACGGACCTTTCTCTAAAAATGTTTTTTTTTTTTTTTTTTTTTTTTGGATTCAGGGGTCTCAAAATATATTTCCGGGGAAATCTTGGCATCGAATTTTTGGGTGGAATACAATACTTCCCCTACTTACAAGTAGAGAAAGTAAAAATGAATGACAATGTTTCATTTGACAGAAGTTTTCCAAAACTTAAATATCAAGGAATATCTCCGAAATGGTTCACTCTACAAGAAATTTATTTGGACATAAATTGTCCGTTTTAGCAAGGTCTACATCTTTTATACAATAAGATTTGATCAATCTCTTACGGGTTACCAGTTATGCAAAAGTAATCCAGAGTAAACAGGACTACATGGCCTAGAGCCAGAAAATTCAAGATATGCATTTCATTTGTCGTAAAAATATCTCAAATATATGACATTTTAACCAAAATCGTTAGAGCCATTTTCAAGAAAATCAAAATTTTCCATGTAAAGGATAGTTTAGGGTGAAGCAATTTTCTTCAAAATCTTTGTGTCGCATCCTTGGAAGATATTAAGCTTACATACCAATTTTGGTTTCTAACCGACTTTTCGTTTTTGAGTTATGCTGTCCACAGACTGACACACACACACACGCACACACACACACACACATACACACACACATACACAGACACACGTGGACCTTTTTTTAAAAATGCTTTGTTCGAATTCAGGGGGCCTCAAAACATATTTCCGGTGATATCTCGGCATCGAATTTTTGGGTGGAATACAACACTTCCTCTATTATACGTAGTAGAGAAAGTAAAATGCACTACTATTGGAACGATCAATACAGTACTCCATTTTAGCAAACAGGTACTTAAATGTTATACAATAGTCATTTAAAATTAGTGAACAACCTAAAAAGTACTATATGGACAAACTTTGAAAGTATATGATACGACAATCTCAATATAATAATGAGTAATAAAACAAACAAGCTTAAAAACAAAGTAATACAGTTGAGAAAATAGACGGACCAAAATAAAACTCAACAAATTGCGATAACTACAATGCCGCTAATCTATCGACACAATCCTTTACGAAAAAAGAAATAACGTTTTTAAATCAAGGCGTTAAAACTTGTGTTACTTACTCACACAATATAGATGATTTCATCGCGGATGTAAAACTAACAACGCATATGCTAAAACACAATGAGGAACCGATAAACACAGCCAAATTTTAGGAATTATTAAAGCCGATTTCAACTTCAAGACGTATGAAAGGAAATTTTAGATTAAGAAAACTGACTGAAGAATTAAATAACAAAACTGTTTTTTATTTAAAGCGACAATCAGACGTTTTAAGGCTTGAATGCTTTGTGGAGGAGTTGAAATTCCGTTCTCTGTGTATGTCCAAGGAGGAAAAATGACGACTTCCCATTTGAGAAAAGTATACATATTTTAAAATTCAAACCAGTAACAACGAATGTCTCGGAAACGGCTAACTACACGTAAAACAAGTGTGTACGCCATACATTGTTGTTTTAACGAGATCTACATTTTTGTATAGTATGATTTTGTCCCTCTCTTACGGTTAACCAGTTATCAAAAATCAACCGGAATAAAGAGGACTTCAGAGGCTATTCCCTGAAAATTGAAAGTAATTGCACTCATTTTTGGGAAAATCAAATGTTTTCTAAAGTTTCCCCGTAAAGGGTAGTTTACATTGGGGGGAGTTTCTTTAAAATCTTCGTGTCACGTCCTTGGAAAATGCTGAACTTAAGTACCAAGTTTTGTTTTTAATCGACGTTTCTCTTTGGGACATGCTGTTCACACACGGACCTTTGTCTAAAAACTACTTTCTTTGGATTCATAGGGTCTCTGAACAAATATTTCTGGTGAAATCTCTACATCGAATATAGTAAAGAAACTATAGCTGTCGCAAAATTTAATGGTGATCAGCTCAGCACAAAGTCCAATCAGAGGTTTGCCGCGTCTTGCAGTGTTGTGTAGTTAAACACGCTGTGAAATCATGCTGTAAAGCCGATTATGTACAGGTCGCGCGTTGCTTCTTGACGAATGAAAATATTATATGAAAGGTTGGATGCGAGTCACTACTCAGCTTTTCCGGGAACGTTCGCATCTAGAGTGTTCTGTGGTTCGCATGGAGAGAGAGAAGGTCAGGCGCGGCTCCTCAGGGTAGGCAGGGCAGGCATTGCCTACCCTATCGTAATACATCAACAAATAATGTTTAACTATGATTCTGCATTTTATCATTTGAAGCGTCATTTTCCCCTAAATTGCAGTTCAAGAAAAGTTTTCTCGGTTATAATGACCAGCGCATGATCAAATCCGTTAATCTCAATTCCGATTCATCAAAACTGCGCTGCGTGTTTGAAACGCGCGGCAGAAACGATACGCATGGAACCTGGGTAGTGGAGAGCAGGCTAGCTTAACCTCTGCCTGCCCGGCCCCATTTCCTCAGTACGAGGCCCTTGAACAGGGATAAGGAAACATTCGGTCTGTATATGCACTCCGAGCATGCGTAGACGCGTCTGCCAGCAGTCCGAACACTTGTCTGCCCAAATCCGAATTTATGCGACATTTTCCGAACAGCCATACTTCACGAACGAAGATCTCAGAGATCTGAATCTGTCGTTATCTCTGTGTAATACCAGTATGACCGACTTAATTAGTGAACTATTACAAATTTCGCTTTCGCGGCGCACTGACAATGAAAAGAGGAGTGTTTTAGCTATTTAACGCAAAGCTGCAGTCAGACAATTTTTCAATTTCTTAATCTATTTTAGTCATGGGCGTCGCGAAACGGGGGCAAGGGGGGCCACGGCCCCCCCTTGGAAGTTGGTGAACTTAATGTGCAGTCAGTTACTGACTTTTAAATTATTATTTTAATTTTGATGTAAAGAACAATCTTTGTTTAGCACAAATTAATACGGTTATCTGCAACAAATAGTATAAATTTTGACAGTAAAATAATGGTTTAATATTATATGATTGCAAATTTCCAACATGTGCCCCCCCCCCTCTGGAAAAAAGTCTGCTGACACTCGTGATTTTAGTTTTGGCGGTAATTCGTCCGTAAGTCACACTCATTCACTCTGCTCTTATTAAACAACCAAACAATATATTGTTTGCGTTATCCGCAATGACTTCGCCCCCTATATTTCGGATAAACGGGGTTTATTATTATTATTATTATTATTATTATTATTATTATTATTATTATTATTATTATTATTATTATTATTATTATTATTATTATTATTATTATTATTATTATTATTATTATTATTATTATTATTATTATTATTATTATTATTATTATTATTATTATTATTATTATTGTTGTTGTTGTTGTTGTTGTTGTTACTGTTACACTTTTCCTACCCTAAAATTTTGACTGCGAGCCGCCACTGGAGAAAGTACAGTCTGCAGTGAGGTGACGCACATGCTTCTGGGCTGAAGTAGTACAACACTACAAATCAATTTATCACACTTCCAGTAATATCAGCCACATGTATACCTCTATAACTGTTTCCACTTAACTTTCTTGCATTCTTCTATTCCCGACATTTCTCCCTCGTCTTCCTCCTCTGAATTACTGTTATTTTCGTTACATGCATACATCCGTACCGCACAAAACTTTTGCAGTCGACTGTATACACAAACGCGACAAAGAAAACAGAGGTTTCTGTTATCCTAGCAGAAACATTTGCTGACCTGTTTATTAAGGGTAGGCCTACTCATAGGATTTCTGCTCAAGGTCATTCGTCAAGAACAAACGCGCAACCTATAAATATCGTTGCGTCCACAAAATTTGTTTGTACAACAGGAAACAATAGTAATAGTCAACTATCAGCCGCCTTTAAATTTTGCGGGTACCATAAAAATATGTCTCACTAACTTCTAAAGTGGATATAAACTTTAATTTTCATATTATCATAGTCTATTATTTTCGTAGAACAATGAGTTTAAACACTTCCAGGAATAGCAAATAGGCCGTGGCTAGAAATAAAATGATACAGAACTGGAATTCAGAATACATCAAATTCGTCTACTTGCATTATATGTAACTAACGAAAGAATGGTTTAAAAGGCAAAGCGTTAACAGACTAGATTTGCATATAATGATATGAGTCTAGAGCGAGGACATATATCCAATGAAGAAGAAATCAGGTTGACTGCACGGCGAATTGCTTGCTTGACGTCATCGCTGCTTCCTCGGACTGAGGGGTGAACAGCGTGCTCTGGTTCAGTGTGACAGCTGTACCGTACAGATAGGGAATGTTATTTTCTGTGCGATCCGTGTTTACATACGAGGTGATTAATGTCTGCAGCTTTAGGTGATGGTAAATTAAATAAGTTATTGGAAGAATTTGGAAGAAATAATTTCGTATTGAATGGTGATACGATACAATGTAAGTTATGTTATTCACAAATCAGAGATTTCAAGGAGAAACGGAAATTGTTGAAGCAACATTGCAATACCAAAAAACATAAAGCACTTGTTGCAGCATCGAGGAATAAAGAATACGACCATTTGTCACTTCAATCGGAGTTTTTTGAAAACATGTGCAAAATGTTGGTACGTAGTAACATACCATCTCACAAAGTAGAACATATTGAATTTAAAATCTTCATAAAAATACACTAAGCGGGAGCCTCCCAGTGCAACAACGCTACGTAAATAGTATCTATCAAAATGTTATGATAAAGTTATGGCTAAAATTCGGCAATCTGTGGGTGACAATAAAGTTTGGATTTCCATAGACGAAACTCTGGATTCTGTGGGGAGGTTTGTTGCAAATGTAATTGTGGGAGTACTTTCGCCAGACAGACCTACTAAATCATTTCTATTGACGCCTGAAGTTATTGATGAGGTTAAGCACAAAAGTATTGTCAACATTTTTCAAAAGAGTCTAATTTTACTGTTTCCAGAGGGGATCAAAACTGATAATGTACTACTTTTTCTGACAGATGGTGCAGCTACATGCTAAAAGCAGCTAAAGAAATTAAAACTACACATCACCCCAACATGGTACATTTAACGTGCATCACTCATGGCCTTCATCGTGTAGACGAAATGATACGCTTCTGGTACAGTGATGTGGACAGCTTCATTGCTAATGTGAAAAAAACAAATCTGAAAGCCCCAAGCAGGTTACTGATTTTCAAAGAAATGGCTCCTGGAGTCCCTTTACCTCCCCAGCCCTTTGTAACTCGATGGGGTAGCTGGCTAAATGCTGTTGTATATTATGCAGATTATTATGATAAAATAGTTAAAGTAATCAATGTTTTGGATAGTGAAGACAGCTGTGCCATTAAATCTGCACAGTCACTGATTTCAAGAAATTGACGTAAACATTTGTTATTTATTAAAAAGAATTTTCCAGATGTCACCAAAACTATTCTGCATTTAGAATCAAGAAATCACAAACTGTCATATGCTTTACAATTGATAGAAGAGCTTTATATGGAAATTGAAAATGTAGATCCTGCACCTGTCACCGAAGCAGTGCAAAATAAACTGCAAACCGTGTTGGAGAGAAATCCTGGCTACGCTACAATGGTTCATATAAAAATTGCAGACAAAATTACATCTACGTATGACGAACACAGTGCAAAAATCTTACGTTTGCTCCTGTTACATCATGTGACGTTTAGAGAAGTTTCTCGCTGTATAAACATTGTTTGGATGACAAGTTCTACTTTTGAACAATTTGAAATATGTATTATTGTTCACTGCAAGGTTTTTGAGGAATGAATAGATGACGATATGAACTGATGTAAATGGACTAGAGCTTCTTACACAGCCCTGCCCGTTTGTTTACATGGTCTGAACACCCGTGCTACGCCGTCTGCCAGTCACCACGGAGCGTGTATAGTACGAGCGCACAAACATTGTAGGCGATGGGATATTTATCCTCGCTCTAGATATGACAATAAAGAGTGAATGTTGGTCTGGGTGACTCAGACACTGACCCACTGATCCCAAGATCGCGGGTTCAAATCCGGCCTAGACCGTGTGCTTAGAAACTACAGGTGCGTGTCAGTAGATTTACTGGCATGTAAAAGAACTGCGGGACGAAGGCACACCGGCGACGCTGATATCATCCTGACAATTCACAGCGTACCTGTGGAAGCCCTAATCATGGGCGTCGCGAAGGGAGGGCAGGGGAATGAACTTAATGTGTAGCCTTGGTAACTGCCGTTCTCGGCGCTGGGTGGCGTCTGGTGACCCTTGTCCTCCGTCGAGTGGGGGACTGGACGCTTCGTGCGATACCGCGGTATGATCCTAGCTGCCGGGATGAAGACATCTCAGCACTGGTTAGGGACTTCCAAGCGTCTCTGGTGGGCCTGTCTAGCTGCGGGTCTGATTGCACCCCTTCGGTTCCCTCATCCATCCCTGTCTCCTGGGGTGGTAGCTACAATAGACCTGTGTTGGTCGACGTGAGCGAGGTGTCCCCCTCCGAAACCTGTACCATTTACCCTTTAACATGCAGCCAATTACCAACCATTAGACTGTTGTTTTAGTTGTGATGCAAAGAACAATTTCTTGGATTTTCTTCACAATTTCACTTTACTCGAGGGAGTTCAATCATTTTATATTTGCTGTATGAACTTTAAGAAGTCATTAATCATGGCATTGTTTTCAGAAAATCGAGTTTCAAGTGACAATATCATGGATTCTAACATGCTCTCCCCCTCCTCCCCCCGAAATAGAGTCTATCGACGCCCATGCCTGTAGGCTGTCTATCCTTCTATTGCTTCAATAACAGTTGTAAACCTTTACAGTTTACTTCGGAAATATAACTTGGCCTGGCAAACAATTTAAAATTGACACCAAGATCTTTAGATTTTCTCTTTGTTCGCGTCTTGCACCCCCACCGCCTCCTTCTTACTGAGTAGTCTCAAGAAATTGAGGGTTCCTTCTCCTTATGTGTAGCTGATTCACCTAAATGTGCGAAGCATCACAATAATTGTGCATTAGAAAATGGATCTTTAGCTTACTTCTGTACGAGTTTCTAACTAACTAACCCCGGCGCGACAGTCCATGAAGGGCCAAGGCCTACCGCCCCACCTCTGCCCATTGGTGAGGTGCAGTACGTGGTCAGCACCCCGAGCCCTCCCGGCCAGTTATGCGGTCTTCACGACCGGGGGCCGCTACTTCTCCATCAAGTAGCTCCTCAATTGGTCCCCCCAGGACCTAACGAGGCTGAGTGCACCCCGTGTCAGACCTCCCAGAGGGGATAAAATCTCCATGCTGGTACTGGGGATCGAACCCGGGTTCTCCACACCAGAGACAAGCGCGCTACCAACTGCGCTACGGAGGCGTTTCACTTAACTGATAAACCGTAAGAAACAGGCACAATCTTAGCACACATAAAATGTAGATCTTGTTAAAATACACTATTTATTGGGCATTATTTTTGTGAAGTGAACCATTTCTGAGATACTCCTAGCTATCTGTTTGAATTTTAAAATGCTTAAACTTTTCTCAAATACGAAGTCATTTACTTGTTATGTTCTGGCCATGTAAAGATAATGGAATGCCTAAGGCATCACATAGCCACCAGCTCCTAGCACATTGAACTATCGCTTAAGCCTACTGTATTCTCCTATTTCCATTGCACCTACTAGGAAATACATATGCAATAAGATCATTTATACAAATGTCTATCTCGATTGACGTGAAGTGGATAAAAAATAAGTATTCTTAAGAATACTTTATAGAAGCGTGAGTATCAAAAGTCAGATATGCGCACATCAGATTTTTACTTTCTCTACTAAGCATAGTAAGCAGGGGAAGAATTGTATTCCCCTAAAAGTTTGATGCCGAAGTTTCACCGGAAATATGTTTTGTGACTCTAAATTAAAACAAAAACCATTTTAGAAAAAAGTCTGCTTATGCGCGCGCGTGTGTGTGTGTGTATGTGGGTGTGAACACCATAAACCATAACCCAAAAACAAAAAGTTAGCTAAATATCAAACTTGGCATTTACTTCATCATGTTCCAAGGATGCAACACGAAGGCTTTCAACAAAATCCCCTGCACCAAGCTATACCTTACATCGAACTTTTTTTCAAAATTGATTTTAATCTTGACAAAAATAGCTATGATTTTGATTAAAATGCTATATATATGAAAGATATTTCCGTGACAAATGAAATATATACCTTGAATTTTCCAGTAATTTCCCCATTTCGCCTCTTCCTTCAGGGTGACCTTTGCATCACTAGTAAACTGCAAGAGATAAACAAAATCTTACAAAACAAAAAATGTAGCTCACACAATTTTTGTGGATCGAACCATACCTTTGTCACATTTTAATTACAGCCAAATTCATGTTTCATAATGGGTAGGTAAATTGGGCCCTGAGTTTCAAATTGTTGAAACGTACTCAGTTCTGTTTCTTGTTTTATGTGAAATTTTCTTGAGAGTGACACTAAGCAACATTTAAATTGATGAACACCCACCAACAACTGTATGCCTATACATGGTACATTTATATCGTGAGTATCCTTGATATAAGTACAATTTTATTCTCTTTAAGCACACTATTTGAATTAGAACTAGGAAGAGGTACATTTTCCTACAATTTGGAAGTTCCTTGAGAAATAAACAGTGGAAGCAAATGTTAAATAAAATTTCAGTTTTATATAAAATTAATGAAAGTGAAGTGTTTAAAATAGTGGAACACATTTATAGATTGAAAAATACGTCGATAACACATTCTGCTCCAATTTGTTTTTGCTGGTTTTAAAAGTTGGATATTTAGGTTGATATTATGATTGCAGGACCAAAAGTGATGACTGATGAGCTATGGCTGATTTATCTGTTTCTTTGTGCTTGATATTTCTGACGTGTTCTTTCAATCTGGTTACGGAATTTCTTTTTGTTTTGCCGATATATATATATATACACACACACCAGGTGGTCCAATCCAGCCCGCCCTCGGGTAAGTAGATAACCCTTCGTGCGTTAAAAGAGTTGCAGAAATCACAGGAGTAAATTCTGTCAGTGATGTGCGTGAACTTTGTTCTACTTGTAAGAGAGCGAGCAGCAGAGGAAATGCCCAGACTTGAACTAGCGTGTGCAGCGCGTGATAGAGAGGAACAGACTTAGAATATTTTCCACTTCACTTACAAGACTTTATTTTCCAGGGAATAAACTCACTCCTGTATAACTGCTATTGTCTGACATTACGATCACAGATTGTAAATTGCCGTAACAAAATCCATGCAAACAATAACATTAATAAGAAACAAAGAAATGCCAATCAAACATTACGCGCCCTCATGTTTGCAAGGATGTGATGACTGTGTGATGTCCCATAATTACTACCAAAGCAATGTCAGAAATAGGTTACTCTACGAATCTTACAAGTAACAAACTGTTATCTTCGTACATTCTTGTGAAATTACGCATCCAATTTGGAACAAAAACCATTTATTTTTTCGAGATCGGCTTATCAAAGAACAAAATGCCATAAGACTTTTTTGTTTGTTATGCTTCTATGAAGCACATATTAGACGGAATGTAATGATTTCCCTTATATATATATATATATATATATATATATATATATATATATATATATATATATATATATATATATATATATATATATATATACACACACACACACACACTCACACACACAAACACACACACACACACACACACCCACACTCCCACACACACAAGTACATTCACACTCACACACATACATCAAGGTGTTAGGGGTATGAGGGCGCAGACCTCAAAGGCAACTTCCTAACGTTAAGCTGAAATGTAAGTTCCTGTACCATTTTCGTCTACAGTGCATGGTTTCATAAATAAAAGTTAAAACTGGTCAAAGGTGTGATTGCGAATATGTCACCACTCCGTTATCGTTTACTTCTGCAATTAGAGCAGCGAGATAGAGCTACAAAAGATGCGTTATTTATGTCTTTACCATATGTTGCTAAAATGATTCGTTTAGCCACAAAATTATATGAAAGGACTGGGTTCCAGCGTGTCTATTGGGATAAAGTTGTGGGCAACCCCGCGATATTGGCGCGTGTGTAGAGCGGAAGGTTTCAGATTCAGATTAGATTCAGATTATTTTATTAAAAGAATTTTGTCTGGTGCTGGTACATGGGGCCCAGCGTACAGACTTAATTTAGCATAGGATTTACAATTTTTTGATATTTACAACAAATATACATTGGGTTTTAAGAAAACCCATACAGTGACCATCTTTTGGGCCACCGAGAACAGTTCTCTTGTGTATAGTTCTTGGGTATGTGTTTATGTTTTGTCTTTGTCTTTTTTCGCTTGTTTCTTGCTATATACATATTTTTTACACACATGCATTCTCTCATTCACTCTGGCATATCATGTGATATGCCCTCATGCACGCACACACACATACATACACGCACGCACAGTGGGCACTTCAAATGAGCGTCCCGCTCGCACATGTTTGCTGGGTACACGTAACTATGCGTCCCAGCATAATAACAAAGCACTATATACACACATTAACTATATACACGATATATACACTATGTACACTCCGCAGTTATCCTGGGCGGGGCAGGGTGCAGCTCCTGACCTGTTCCCTGGGGTGCAGGCCTCTAAGGTAGCGTGTGTGCAGCCTAGGGCCCGTGTTTGCGTGGACGCGCATCAGTCTGTGAGCCGAGTGACGTTTAAAACATTTTAATACGTGCATGCTTCCGATGCTTCGGCTCACCTTTGCCAATATTGGCAATGACATAATTGTCGTGGTTTCTGATGCGCGCCCACGCGGCAGTGGCTCTTTTTGTAATTGCCTCGGGAATGGATGGGATCTGTGTTTCCTGGTGAAGGGTTTGATTAGTGGTTAGGATGGGAGCAGAGAGGATTTTTCGGAGGGAGAGGTTTTGGAGGGTTTGGATGGTCTTCAGGGCGGTTTTAGAGGCATTTGCCCAGGCCACACACGCGTATAGAACCACTGATAAGATAAAAGCTTTTTACAGGACGAGTTTGGACTTCAATTGCAGCTGTTTACTGCGGAAGATGGGGGCGCATAACTTTAGCCGCTGTCTGCCTTTGTTGGCGCTATTTTTTATGTGGGAGGACCAGCACATTGTGCGGTTCAAGGTAATCCCTAAGTATTTAACTTGCCAACGACAATGCAATACTTGACCACCGACCGTTAGGTCCATTGCCAAAGTGTGATGCCGCTTAGAGAAATGTATCAGCTGGCATTTGTTAGGATTAATTTTGATTTTCCAGTCATGTTGCCATGAGAGGAAGTTGTTAACATAACGTTGCATTTCTGCAAGGCCGAAACGTGGATTTCTATGGTGATTGTATATTGCAGTGTCGTCAGCATACATGGCTACCTTATATCTGGCGTCCACTGGGAAATATCGTTGTAAATGTAAACCCCGCGCGACAGCCCACGAAGGGCCAAGACCTACCGCCCAGCCGCTGCGTCCCCCACCTCTTCCCACTACAGGCGTCATTGGTGAGGTGCAGTACTGGAGGGTGGGACGTGGTCAGCGCCCCGAGCCCTCCCAGCCAGTTATGCGGTCTTCTCGACCTGGGGCCGCTACTTCTCCATCAAGTAACTCCTCAATTGGTCCCCCCGGGACCTAACGAGGCTCAGTGCACCCCGTGCCAGACCTCCCAGAGGGGATAAAATCCCCATGCTGGTACCGGGGATCGAACCCGGGTCCTCCGCGCCACAGGCAAGCGCGCTGCCAGCTGCGCTACGGAGGCGGCCTACTGGGAAATCGTTAGTGAATAATATATACAGAAAGGGTGACATGATTGCCCCTTGTGGGACGCCAGCCCGCATCACTCTCTCCCGTGAGGAGGAGCGGCCCACTTGGACGTAGAACTTCCGTTTTTCTAAAAAATTGTGCAGCAAGTACAGATAATTTTGAAGAGCCGGGGAATTGTGGTGCAGTTTGTAAATAAGGCCATTGTGCCAGCACCGGTCGAATGCGGCTTCTACGTTCAGAAATTACGCCAACGTTGAAGCCCCATTGTTAAATTGCTCTGTTACGTCATCTGTTAGTCTGAGAAGCTGTAACTCAGTAGAATGTCCTTTTCGAAAGCCAAACTGTGAATTTGAGAGTTCATGTGATTCCGAAACATGTTTTTGAAGTCGAGAAAGTATAAGTTTTTCGAGCAATTTACCAATAGTAGACAAGAGACTAATGGGGCGGTAGTTTTGCGGTTGTCTGGTGCTTTTTCCTTGCTTTGGGAACATAATTACCTTGGCTCGTTTCCAAGTAGAGGGGAAATAGCCTTGCTGCAGACAGGCGTTAAATATTTTGGTCCGAATGGGTGGTACTTAGCATTTTGTTTTCCCACTGCTCAGTTTTGTTGATTTTAATTTGATGCCGAATGATGTTGCGTAGCCATTTTGCTAGCATTTTGTATTCAGGCTGACGGGTGTACCGCCACAGTCTTGTCAAGCGTCGTCTCCGCGCAATGAGTTGCTCTACCTCGGGGTACGTGCAAAAACCGGGTGGTCTTGTGGTGTAAGTGGTAGCGCTTCTCTTGGCCGTGTGTAGCGAGGCAGTGAAGTTTTCAATGGCGACATCTATGTCTGCCTCGCTATAGTATGACAGCCTGGGTTGCGCCATCCTGTGCATTTCCATGGTGAACTTATTCCAGTCGGTCTCAGCCCTCCTTCGAGGCCCAGAGGCATCGGCTGGAATGCCAACCTGTATATCGAAATGCACGGGAAGGTGGTCAGAGTCCAGGCTGTGATACACTGTAAAGTTAATTAAAGGTGTCGCATTTTTTGTTAGTACGAAGTCCAAAATTTCGGGGTCAAAGTGCCCCGATCTGTGCCAAAATGTGGGATCTGGGGGAAGGTGTACCTCTAAGTCGTCATTATCTGTTATAAGTTCAACCAGGAGAATTTCAGCAGCGTTTGCCCGGCGTGAAAACCACCAGGGGTGCCGAGCGTTGAAATCTCCTGCAATTATAACGTGCTCCTCTAAAGCGAGGATTTGTTCGAGGTCAGGTATGAAATTTAAGGAGTTGGGGGGCCGATAGAGCGCTACCAGCATCACCGTTTGATTATTTACACGGGTTTAAAGTGCTGTGCACTCTAACGCTGCCATTGCAGGTAGCGTAACAGAAGCATGAGCAACAGTGTTTCTGAGCAAAATAGCAGTCCCTCCCCCCTGTCTGCCAATTCTGTCATTCCGAAAGATTTGGTACCCCTGGAGCTTAAAAGTGTGCTCTTGCTGTAATTTTGTTTCGCAAATGAATGCGACATCAAGTTTGTTACGCCGCAGGTAGTTTTCAAGTTCGTGTTGCTTCCTGTGGATGCCATCTGCATTCCACAGGAGTGCGCGAGCTAAAGTTATGCCTCCCCTTGAAGTGGCCATTTACTCGACGAGAGTGGTAACCAAACATATGATGGCTTCCAGCATCTCCATGGTACTGTTGCAGCTTTTTAATCTTGCGATTATGGGCCGCAACTTTGTTAGTAGTACTGGGTGCTTTAAGTCCTTGAAAAGGCTGAAAATTTCTTTCAAACCTCCCAGGTCGCTGGTGGGTGCCTCTGAGGGCTGGGGTTTTGGAGGGGGACCATTTGGCGGTTGCACGGTTGCATTTCACCCTCCGGCGGCTCCTGCAAAAGAGGTGCCGTTTTGGACCAGGGCCGGGTGGAGGATGGGGCGTGGCCCTGGTTGAGTACCAGGAGAGTTCCTGGCTGCGGCGGCCAGTTGACGGCGATTACGTTCCATTTTAAAGGTCTCGCACCCCCTATAGCTGGCAGGATGCGCCTCCCCACAGTTGGCACAGTGGGGCACGTCTTCCTTGGCCCTTCTTGGGCAGTCAGCTAGGCGGTGGAGGTCACCGCAAAGGACACACCGGGAGGTCATGTTGCACATTTTGAATGTATGTCCTAACTGTTGGCAATTGTAGCATTGGGTTATATTTTGGGAGGTTTTGAGGACCTCCACGGTGACCATCATGTGGCACACCTCTCTTTCCTGCAAAAGCTTTTGATTTTCAGTGGTTCTAGACAAGCTTACCTGAAAATTTGGTAGAGGCCTGCCGCGAGAAACCATCTGTCTAACTTGCACGCCGGCGTAACCCTTCAGTTCTAGGTCCTCTTTGACGTAGTCCACTTGCAGATCTGCAGGCAGGCGTTTAATGACGTATCGCAGAGGCTGGTCACTTCTGGGTGTAAAACTGAAGTTTTCCACACCGGCGTGTGTCAGGAGCTGCATGGTGGGGATGGCGTCTTGTTTTCTCAGGAGGAAGAGTTTTAGGCAGTCCCTCGTTGTTTGAAGCTTGTAGAGTCCGTTTGGGAGTGAGTTCTTAAGTGTCTGTAGCACCTTCACGGCTTGGCGGACATCCGGGATGATGATCCTCGGCGGCTTTTGGTTTTCCGTATCTTGTGTGCTGGGTGTTGTTGTTGTTGCGGAGGAGGTACCTGGCATTGATGGGTGTGGGTGGGGAGTAGGGCGGGTTTTTGAAGGTGTTTTTTGGTGTATTGGGATTTTTGGTTTCTGTAGCTGTGGGATGGGATTGTGCGTGGGTGTGGATAGTGCCGGGTATTCTGTATCCTCGCGTTCTGCTGTTTGTAGAGGCGCGAAGGAGTTGCTTAAAGTGAGGGGGTGGTGCGGTGTCGTCTGCCGTAGTTGTCTCTTGTTGTTTGTGGACTGGCCGGGTCGTTCACCTTCGGAATCGCTTCCGTTGTCCCGCGTCCGCTTCTTCTTCGGGGCGGCTAGCTTCCACCCCTCACTTTGCTTTACAAGCTCCCTCTTTTTAGCGCATATTCCCTATAGCAGAACGCGAGGTCCTGTGTGAACTTTGTGAATTTCGTGGAGTCTGCTTCTAAGTTTGTTAAAATGTTCGTGTAATAAGTAATTTCGTTCTGTATGTCTTCAACTTCTTTTCTTAGCTGCTCGAGGGAACGTGCCTTACGCTCTTCCTCCTTTGGGGAATGTTGACAGTACAAGTACAACCACCCCCGCGACATCCGTGCAGAACAGTAGGTTCTGTCAGTGCTTTAGGTGCGTTGAATGCATTCAGAACTATGGCAGTCTTTACAAATCCAGAGTATTTAGATATGCTTCTTGCTTACGGCAAAGCCGATTGCAACACACGTGAAAAGCAACGCTTGATGATCTTCGCACACGTATGTTTGAAGCAGCCCTAGAGATTGTGTAGAACACAGAAGCTCTAACGAGGGTAGGGCAAAATTGGCTAAGAGGATACGATGCCTGCATAGATTCTCACGGAGCACATTCTGAACATCTACTAGAAAGAAGGTAGGCCACTCCGGCACAATTGCTGCCATTGGTTGCAAGCAACATACGTCACATGGAGGTTGGAGAGCGCGCGCAGTTCAGATAGCAATTGAAGGTGAGCGCTTTGAACCCGTTTTAACATATACCATTTAAAGCATTGACTGACAGTGCCACTGCGTAAACACTTAAGCAATAATTAATAAAGTGTAGCAAAATGCAATGATATATGGTATAAAAGATAACTTAACTGAAAACACATTAGACACTTTCGTCAACACATTCTACTAATTACAAAGCAGTTTTACTAACGACTATCAAATGTACAACAACCCATATATCATATATCAATTGATGCGGAAAAGAATGGAGTTTTCAGCAGTGAAAAGAATAAATCTGTTTTTACCTCAGAAGCTGCAATTTGTCCTTAGTGAGACACATTCTTATATTACTTTCAGCAAACATGCCCAAATAAACAATTACGTTTTGACATTACATACCTTTTCATTAGCTTCGCTGGTACTTGTGCTGTTTTCTGAGCTCGAACCCGGGAGCGTGTCACCATGCCAGTTGGGAATCAGCAAACACGGCACCGCATCGGCAGGAAATCCGAGTAATTAATTTCTTAAGTCCCGTTGATAGTCCTCGGGACAAAAATGCACGGAGCACACTCAAGCATTGTCGGCGTTGAACTTATCGCTCCGCTTACATCGAGATATCCATGTACACCTTACTTTGTCATTTTTTGGAAATACATTCATTATTCCGGAAGTTTTTGTTCCTATATGAAACAGTGAGCATCAGCATAGTTAAGTTTGCTTTTCCAAACATTCATTTTTATCACGAATGCACACACTTGCATTTTCAAATAGCATCAACTAAAACCAACTACATGCTAGATGATCGAAAATAGCATTGTTTGCAACTGTCCTGGAGCGCGTAATTGGGACACCTGATTGGTCAGTGTAGTGAATCACATAGATATTATTTAAAATATTGATCTGTAATTCGTCGAAGTAATTGCATAGGCGTAGCTTTAATATGTGTTTTCCAGAAAATTTGAAATTTTCTGCCTTAGAAATTAGTGCGTTAACACGTACCACAAAATGCATCTCATAAGGCAATTCGGCACATTTTATTATACTAGTTCGTGCTATTTTAAATACGCCCTGACTGAGACAGAACGACTCCAACCCTTTTAAGTGAACAGAAAGATTAAAGGAAGCGAAATACAATGCCCTTTGTTTTGCCAAAGAGTGTGCACCGCCTTAACCCAAACCGTAATGAAATTCAGGTATAACATGAACAAAAGGCTAATGACCCTTCCTGTATAGCTATGCAGTGCTACTTTCGCATTCAGGAAATAGGGACAATATTTTATTTCCCATTTTAAAGAAAAGGAGCAATCGGCCATTGCTGGAATAATTTTGCAATTATACAATGCGTTGATAATATTACACTAATAAACTGGTTTGCAGTTAAATTACATTATTTTACAACCTCGAATAAGATTAACGTTAGTTTTGATCGCTGTGGTCACCCATGAAAACGCGCAACATGTATAACTAAAATTATTTATAGTTGTTTAATGTATTAAAATATGCACAGCATATATATTAATGATAAAAATCTGATGTGCTATATAAGTATTCTTACCAAGCCTTATCCTTCTATATATTATTCATGTTAACAGAGATAAACTTGCACTACACATTGTAAAGAAGAATTCAGTAGGCGAAAGCGATAGGCAAACCTTCTCCACCGGGGGGGGGGGGGGGGGGGCTCTCTCTCCTTTTCAAACATATTGGTATTTTCAAAAATGGTTGTTGTCGTAATTATGTTATTTATTCCATTTTCCTCTGTGTTGTATTTTCATACTGCTGAAAAAGAGTGGCCACCCAGTTATTTTTTAGATGAACAGCTCAGGCAATAAAATACTGCCTTAATAGGAAAAGAATGTCAGTATAACATTCTGTTTTCGTTTATTACGTTACCAAAATGCCTTTTAGTACGGGCTGCGTTGCAATTATAACCTAAACGTTCAAGAAAGTGAAAAAAAACGTTTTGGAAACTCTTAACAAAGTAATAATTGCATGGTTGTTTCGGTCATGTCAGGGGCATAACATCAATTTATATTTCAAAACTCCTAACGCGATATAATACAAAATAATAATTACTTATGTAAACATAATTTAAATATCGAAACAAGATTAACAACAATTGTCATTTCCACAAATTGAGAACAGATCAATTAACAAAATAAACATATTAAATTAACAAAATCAAGTTGGCATTAATGATTGGTTTAAATATTCCTTTTTTTTTAAATTTATTTATTATTTGAAGTCGCTTCAACATAAAAGTCATATCGCGACTAAACATTGAGGAAAAAAAAGGAGGAAACAAATCATGAAGTTTACATTGAATCTAAACATTAACTTTTCATGCAAATATTCCTTGAAATATATATTTGCTTGAAGCTTTATTAGAAAGTAGGACTCCCAAAATTTATTTGCAGGGGGTCCCCAAAACCTTAGCTACGCCACTGGGCATATATGTTATCTGTTTTAATGATCATGTAAAGAAAAGTAGAAGGAAAATTATTCGTAATCTCTTCCACATGGAAATAAATTTTGGATAACAGATAAAAAAAGTAATAGACTATCGTCTTTTAGCACATTCACTTGCTTGTTATTCCATGGTTAGCACATTCACCTGTTTCTATTGTTGAAAGTGCTCGAGGATTCAAACATTCTTAAATGATGGCATCGCAGAAACAGATTACGGTAAGAATTTGGCTTTCTTTTTTAGGTTGTTTCCCCGCTTAATTTTTCTGTGCTTTCCTGTGTTTGTTTAGTTTATATATTCATTTATTTGGATACAGCTCTAATTTCTGGGACGCTCACTTAATTTTATGGCAGTGATAAGGAACTGAATATGTATGGACTGAGATTTTTGTTCCTATATCTGGTCTCTAAGTGCTGTTAAGTATGTTTTTTAATGTATTCTTATTAAACACACACACATTTAAAATTAAATAATTTTAAATGTGTGTGTGTGTGTGTGTGTGTGTGTGTGTGTGTGTGTGTGTGTGTGTGTGTGTGTGTGTGTGTGTGTATGTTTAATAAGAATACATTAAAGAACATACTTAGCAGCACTTAGACCGCCTCCGTAGCGCGCTTGCCTCTGGCGCGGAGGACCCGGGTTCGATCCCCGGTACCAGCATGATTTTATCCCCTCTGGGAGGTCTGGCACGGGGTGCACTCAGCCTCGTTAGGTCCTGGGGGGACCAACTGAGGAGCTACTTGATAGAGAAGTAGCGGCCGCAGGTCTAGAAGACCGCATAACCGGCCGGGAGGGCTCGGGGCGCTGACCACGTCCCACGCTCCAATACTGCACCTCACCAATGACGCCTGTAGTGGGCAGGGGTGGGGGACGCAGCGGCTGGGCGGTAGGCCTTGGCCCCTTGTGGGCTCTCGCGCCGGGGTTTAGTTAGCTGCACTTAGCGACCAGATCTAGGAACAAAATCACAGTCCAGAACTATGACATGTGTATGTAGGATAATAACAGTCTATATCGTATATAGCATAACGCTAACACGAACCAAAAGAGGTTTTTCCACATATGGATTCGAACCCGCGACCCTCTGCGCGGTGGAGCGCCAAAGACCTCTTGTATGCTCCAGCGACCACGTTTAGAGCGTACCAGAGTCGCCTTCATTGGGTTAAGATTTGGGGCATCACAGAACACCTTTAGGGCATGCTGTGGACGTGCGGACCTGCGGCCGTAACATTCCCTTGGACTTGGAAAAGAAGAGCCGCTCGACCCAAATAGCCCAACTGTTACCATGAATTCTGCTACTAAGGTAATACAGGCAAGATTCCAGAGCTAACGCGATGTAGAGCTTTGTAGAGCAACAATAAAAGTAAATAATATGTGTGTTAAGCAGAGTTAAAATTACTGGTTCAAGAGCATTATAATCTCCGTGCTTCAGGTTACAATTGCATAAAATTAATACTAGCACTCCGCTTAGAGCATTTCTGTATGCTGTGGACTCAAATATAATATGTGCAATTACACCCGGTTGTGATCTTATTTATTCAATGCTGAGCGTACATAACCTCTAATCCAAAAGGATTAATTATTTATATAGGTATCTGTGAAGGTTCCGTATCGTGTATGGAACCCGGTACAGGTGGCGGGAAAGACGTACATTAAGGATTCCAGAGTAACGTGCATAATAATCCTGAGTTAATGAGTAGTTGGCGAACATTGCATTTTAGCTACACTGGTGTTTCGGTACGCTTCCCCGTCGCTTCGCAGTTGTGGCCAAATTACTATGCCCCTCTGCTTATAAAGAACATCCCTCGTTTACGCTTTGCGTCATAGGGCCCTCAGTATATTTAACCATAGTTGTGTTAATTATGTGTATACCTTGTGCAACAAAGCAATGAAGTATATACGCATTACATGATTCCGGGACCATAGTCTACGCGAACCTTAACCTAGCAATCTTGTAGTTGTCAACAGAGGTGAGCCCAAGTAAATTGGTACTTGCTTTAATTGACAATGTTTATTGCTTAAATTTACTTGCATCCACCAACAGGATAATTGCACTTGTGTCTACAAGCAAATTAATATATAATCTCAACAGAACGTTTGCATTTCAAAGAAATCAGTGCTAAAGTGCTTTGTGGTGAATAAAGGATTAAGGTTACGTTTGCGGGAAAAACGCTCTTTCGTCAGAAATACAAGTCAGCAAATCTTGGGTAGGTGCAAAGTTATCCTGAGTTAATAAGCAGTGATTTAACATGATGTGGCCACGTTCAAGTTGTTGGGGCCACCAACTCTGCTTTTTAAGCGACTCAATTATATAGCCGTATTTCAAGCATAACATCTATAACTACTTGTAACTACTGCATCCAGTGTGAATTATTGTTAATTACATTTATTACTACAAGTTTTGCAATGTAATGCCACATTTATCCAATAAGCGATGCTGAGGCTGGACATTGATACACCATCTTAAGCAGTGTTGCTGCATTATTTCAAGCAGATACATCTTTAATTCAATATATAACTACCATATCCTGAGAGTTAATTATTGGCAATTAACATGTATTACTACAAATTGAACAATGAAGGAGTGCAATATAGTGCTACACATTCACGATAAGCGATGTTGAGGGTTTGTCCCAAAATGCAATCTTAACTGAATAAATTTTTATGAACTAAAAGGACATAGCAATTCTTATTTTAATCAGACTTTCAATGCATTTCAGAATTTATAGTGTGCTGCTACGTCATGCAAAATTGAGTAATTACTAAGGATTTAGTTGCTGTCTTCTAATAATCTTAGTGGTTTAGGGACTTTTAATAAATAATCTAGCTGCTTAGAAACACCTTTATTGTTATTAAAGTTATTTTGAAATTTGGAGATCAGTACAGCCAGATATTTGTTTACAGATAGGCAATGAAGCTAGTGGGATATGGCAGACTGGGTTTTGCCACTGCGAAAACTAAGTAACAATTTTGGCATATGTAATATTAATTTCAGGTACCTCCTGTAGTCTTGTTTGAATTAATTATGTTATCTCACATAAAAATATGCTACTATGGTAACAAAGTTTCTTTGTTACATTTACACCTGTAAAACTTGTGGTATTGTACACAGTTGGAACCACATCATATCTGATATGTTAAGAAGAAGCATCAGCTAATTAAAATGACGTTTAAACTTTGTTTTATTTAAATCATCAATAGAAATGTACATTTCCTGAAAATCGTTAATATGTCTAAATTTGTTACTTTACAGGTGGGAGAGATCTTCACCGCTGCGGGGGCTGCATTCAACAAACTAGGGGAATTGACTATGCAGCTTCATCCCACAGCAGACTCACCTGCAGGGTATTATTTAATATTTGTGTATGGCATTAATATTGCTTGCCTGCAGTATTTAGAAGAGCAACATGGCTTATTTTGTAAAATAATTCTTCGTTTGAGATTAACCCTTGGGTGACCAAAACTTATTGCAAAAATAGATCAAATTTAAAATAAAAAACAAATTAGACACTAAAAGCTTCACTTATCTTAGTTATATTGCAAGATCTTCCAGAGCTGACATGTTTCGTTGTATCCAACTTATTTTTAAAGCTATACAAACCGTATAGACTTTTATTAAAAGTTGAAATGTATGATTTTAATGGGTCATTAATTCTTAAGTAATCCTCACTTTGAAGTAAAAGTTCTATTCTGTTAATATAATCATATCCATCCAAAATTACGATTTTATTGCCTTTATCAGCTTTAGTATAAACTACGTCCTTTTCATTCAATGATTTAATAATCAAATTATTATTCTTACTTTTAGGGTGTTTTTAGTCATATCCTTCAAAATTTTAGTGCATTTCGTTTTAATCAAAGATTTATCAATTTCATTTAAATCTTGACTGGCAATTTCAATATCCACAACAAAATCTTCTGTAATAAATGAAGGCTCTCATGGCCGGAGTCATAATTAGAAGAATATGCTTCCGGGCTGAGAGGCCGTGGTCCACTGGGCTCCTTCACTCTCCCAGACGTTTCGCTTGCAGCTACGGCAAGCATCATCAGTGGCGATGTACAACTCTCCTAGGTCTCTCGGTTGCTACTGAATTGCCGGCAGAAAGAGCGGGTTTATATGTGCTGATAGGTATTGCCCTCCCATAACCTGATTGGAGGGCGGAAGGTCTGTGGTTGAAATCCCAGTTGTGGCATTGAATTTTTAAGTTCCAGTTCTACCTCTTAAAGCTTTTAATTTCTAATTTGTTCTTATTTTAGATTCTGTTGCTTCACTGTTAATAGCATCAATTTTTCCTTAATTAATAGATAAAATTGTTTCATATGCAATGCTCTATAAATAAATAATGAAAAATTGTCATAGCATGAACTTGTATGCTGTTTTTACGTTAGAGTAACGTCAGCTCTCTTGCTTTTTCACATACATGCATCTAACTAGGGATTAATAAAACATTACAGGACCTGTGGTTTCACAGTGGCTATCTGCCTGACTTTAGGACTGAATATGCATTTAAGCATTTCAAATGTCATCTAAGTGACCTAAATGAATCTAAATGTGGTCTAATCTAACCTGACCTAAAATTACCTGTTATTTGTTTATTCTGTTGCTGCATTGCACTATGAAAAGGTCACACAAAAGATTTTGAATGCTAAAATATTTCAATAAAAGCGCCAAGTGACAATCAGTCACTTCCCTGCCTTCAGTAGCAGCTATATTGCATTGTGATATTTCACCCATGCAGTCACTAGAATGTTTATTTCACATGTCTCTATATAGAGTTCATACAGTCACTAACAAATTGAAATGTCATATTTCCAACAGTGATTTCAGTTCGCAAAAACAAGACAGTTTTTATCATATTTTATTCTTTTACGGCTGACATATTTTTACATTCTAACATGTTAAAAATAGATTCTATCAGTATACTAGGATTTTATAGGATCATATATGTTCAGTTTCGGAGTTTATAGGACTTTTGGAGTATAGGATGTTTGTATAAATCACTGAGAAGCCATTGTGTTTGTAACACTGTAATTTCAAATTGGAAAAAGTTTAATCAACTGTAACTTTAATATATTTGAAACTATTAACTTCAATACATCTATGATTAGTATGACACTAAAAACACAATTCATCTCAGTACATTCATTTGTTCTAGTATGGCACTGGAAAACACGTAATTTCGAACACTGGATGCACAAAAGTTCTCAGTATACTCATTTTGTTCTAATATAGCGTGGAAAAACACAGTTAATTATAAATGTTACCTGTCCAAAAGCTTTCAATTCTCATTTTGCACTCCTAATGACACTGAACATACTTCGAAATACTCTCAGGTTTAAACCCTCTTCTGTTTTCCGTTAAAATTTGCTTGAAAGTGGAGAAACTGCATTCTACTTCAAATGCAACAGGAGGTGCAAACTTCATTTCGACTATTTTTTTGGGTTCCAAATCAAGGATTCTTGCACTTTTTCCTTTTTCTTGCTTCGACCGTGAAATCTTACTGACCGAATTGTTAGAACTCCCCATTATAAAAGATATAATAATACATACTACTCAACAGCGCTATTAAATGTTTTCCTCAAGTTTTAAGCTTTGTTGCAGCATGGAAACATCACACATTCAAAAATTTCAGTGTCTCTGACAACCACATACAGCAATAGTGTAAGTTAGTAAAATTATATAAATTGATGTGGACCTTTTATTTATAGTTTATTATTGTACATATTATGCCTCAATATTACACAAGCTTTCATAAGATATTAAGTATTTAACATTTTCCTTATTCAAATGATCACTTTTGAAAATATTTTAGATATAGATGTACTTTATTTACTTAAATAACCTAATTAGGCATTATTAGCTTCTATCAAAAAATATATCTTACTAGATCCTAATGTGAAGTTAGGTCAGTTTAGGCTGTACAGAATTTAAGTACGAGTGTATTATTCGTTGGACCTCCTTCATTGGGGATTTGTTCCAGGCTTTTCTCACTTCTCATAACCACCAAATGTTGGGGAGGTACACTAAACTTAGGAGTGGTATTTTCCTTATCAAATTACATTTCCTAATTTTCATTTTGTCATGTATAATCAGTATCTGCCACCTGTGGGGTGTATACAGTAAGAAGTAAAGCACGATTTAAAAAATCTAATGTGTTGCACTCACATGACTTTCTCCACTCTTTGAGACAGAATATTAGAAGACCCCAAAAGAAAATCGTTCATGTAAATGTTTGTTAAAAGTGTAATTCGTTTTTTGATGTTGGTATGAGATAATTAAATGACGAAAACATGTGGATAAGGTTCATTGTTACGAACAACTAAGTTTGCACAAAAACGTCATAAATCTTTCCATATTTGATTTTAATATATATGTATAAATATTAGAATTGTATTTGTTCCATAATAAAAGTAGGGGACGATGATTGGGATCGCTTCCCTAACGAGAAAGAACTATTTGCGCGGATGAATAGCGCGGAAGAAAATGAAAAAGGCAGTGTCGCGTCAAAACGACGCCAAAAAACAGTTCACTAGCGCCTCCGTATTCGGCATTAATGGACGCATTTTTATGTGTACGCGTCATGAAATAGTAAAAGTGAATTTACTAAGTGTTTAGAGACCTTTAATTAAATTTTGGCAATGTTAGGGAAGTTGATCCGCTAAAATAAGACTTTCTACTGAGATAAGATTTAAAAATTGTGAACAAGAAGGTGCAAATAAAATGTTTGACTAAAGTTAAACCCGAGTGTATGTTCATTCCATCCGTTACCAAGCCCTGAGATCAAAAAGATCTCATTAGCTTAAAGACACAACGCCGTTAATAATTGCAAAAACCGCACCAACTTGTACTAACCATTCTTACAAACTCTTATTCCTATATCTTCTTCGTGTTAAGATAAACATTTTTACAAATTATCTTATTGCTTATTCCCTTGTAGGTGCAAGGGGAATATTAGAATACAGTAGACTTTGTGTGATAGTCAAATCTTTTAAAGCTTTGAGATTCCATTCTTTTTGCACACTTAACTTACAAAAAATGAACAACGATGTTCCATTTCACGAAAGTTTTAAGTTTTCCGAAACACACACATAACAAGGAATATCTCCATAATGGTTCACCCTACAAGAAAATTTATTCAGACATAAATTGTGTATTTTAGCAAGATCTAAATTTTTTGCATAGTATGACTTGATCTATCTCTAATGGTTTACCAGTTCCTCTGTTTTTACTTAAGACATGTTTTGATGTGTCAAATTTCATTAAAATTAATTAATATTTATCTGTGCTGCAGTGGACTAAATATCTAAATAAACTTAACTACTGAAAGAGTACTTGTATTTTTCTAATGGCGTAAACAATTGAAACCAACCCATACATAAGGAAATAATGAAGCTATTAACAGTGAAGCAACAAGAATCTAAAGTAAGAAGTGAAGCTGTTAGTTTCTAACTTGTTCTTACTTTAGATACAACCTATACATGTTTTGCAAATATGCTTAATATACTTATGAAAGAAATTTAAGTATTAATATGTAATAGAACATTCAAAAATGTGGGAATGCAGCTTAAACCAATACTAGTTTTAAGCCCCAGGGGCCTACAGGTTTGGTGCAACCGGGGTCCCTAGCCATGCTCTAGATTGGGTTCCTCTAAGGGGTGAGAGAGCATATGCTAAACGCCCAAGCAACTTTGGTCCACTTTTGTGTTTGACCTCCCACCTGATACCTCCCTGAGCACACAGTCTGATGGATAAGCTATGTCCAGGTTGTAGGTGGAATGGGAGATGCAAGGACTGACTGGGTAACCGTGTAATTCCCAGCCCCTGGTTATCATGTAAGATATGTGTTCGTATCCGCTGATAAAGGTCAGTCCCTGGGAGGGGAGCTGATGCACTCCTTAAGGTGATTGGGTCCCTCCGTCTATACACTGGGAGATTTGACCCTAGGGTGAGCAAGGTCCAGGCCAGGATGTCGCCTAAGCCGGGGTGGCACCAGGAAGTGAGTATGCAGTCGGAAACATTTGCATTGTGGATGATTAACCTCTTCAGGGATATGGACGTGAAATCACGTCCATTTAAAATGATGGATGAGCGATATGGACGTGTATACACGTCCTGTGCATTTGTGCATTTAGCCCTTATTTATCCAATATCTAACTCAACTTATTTTAATTTTCCCCCGTTATGAAACATTTAATTAAATTCTATATGCTTTCCTGGCTTACCTTTATATGTTCCTTCTGCAGTGATATGCCTCAAAACAGGGATAAACACACAAGGGCACATCTCCACATTCGCCACAGATCATCCCAGTTTCCTTACGGATTCCCTTCTTGCGGCACACGAAACACCTTCGAGATGGGCGGGACTTCTTTGCTGTTGACGGTATCCTTTTAGGATAATGTTTTCCTTGAAGTCTGAGGGGTGCAGGGGTTTTGGATTTTCTACCCCCAGTATGAAGAGGCCTCTCAACCTGGTATTGTTCAATTAGGCTGCGAGCTATTGATAGTCGAAAGTCCAGGTAGGTCATTGTCTTGTGTGGGTTTAGAGCTCTCCAAATTACCAAACAATTGTATATGGTTATATCCAGCTGGTGCAAAAATACCTTTTTATATCATTTCACTGTTTTTCGTAAAGAGGGATATGCTTGCAATACCTGATCTACTAGATCGACACCGCCCATGTGCATATTATATTCCTGGATAACGTCAGGCTTGAAAATGCACATTTTGGTATGGGCATCTGTTTTTCCAGTGTCAATCATCAAAATCTTAGAGCTGCAATTGGATAATGCCGTAACTACTGGTACGGATTTTATAATATGTCTTTTCATAGGATACCGGAGATAATGTTCTTACTGAATGATGAAATAGTGTGATAGTAGACGCGACTCTTATCTACAGGGTTGTGGTTACAGAATGGAATGCATAAATCAACGTTCCTTTATCACAACATATTTATTCATTAATTTACACTTTTAGCACCATATTAATTAATCAACAGCTTTCAAAATTCGATAGAATCTACACTGGTTAAAAGTTTGGGTGTAAGTTACATGTTCACACACTATCAGAAAATATACATCCTTTCGTCTTGAGCATACAGACGCTAATGAAAAAAGGTCCCTTTGGCGTCTGCCTGACGCAACACCGCCATCCTTTTGTATTCATCCGCGCAACAGTTCTCATTGGTTGAACACAAAGTGACAAGAAAACATTGGCTATCTTGAATATTAAAAAATAAGTCCCTGATACACCCAAATTAAAAGAATTAGAAATTTACACACTCTTATAAAAATATTTACATGAACGATTTTCTATTGATCAATATTCTGTCTCACTACCCTCCTGTCCTGCCAGGCAAGGTAGGTCAAAGGTGGGAGCTGACGCACCTCCATTTCCCCTCTCCTTAGAGCCTTTGTATTCACATCTTTTGGCAAACCAATACGATTTGAACGTACTGTTCCAATTGCATTAGTCTTTCTTTTGTGTAAGGCCATGAATAATTTAGGAGAGCTGTACCAGTTATCTAAGTACACAGTCCTACCCTGAGCAAGCACAGGTTCCATTAGGTGCATTACTATGGAGCCAGATAAGCCCAAATCTTTGTCTCCAGTATTGTCAGTCCCTTGACCAGTGTAAATGCAGCTATTGTAAAGATATCCCGTTTTACTTTCACAAACATCAAAACTCTTTATGCCAAATCTAGCCTTATTGCTTCCAACCTAAGCGGCCCTTCCAAAGCATTAGGCTTTCATCAACAGTGACCTTTTCACCAGGCACATAATTTTCTTTAAATTTTGAAATAATATAATCGAAAACAGGCCTAATTTTGTGGAGTTTGTCATTTACATTCTCTGTGCAGGTGAAATGAAGGAACCGCAAAATTGACGTAAACCTGTTATTTGACATGGATTTTCCAAAAAAAGTAGTAGCTAGCATGTCATCTGTGGACCAATACATGTATAATGCAGGTTTACGAATAACACCCATAAGTATAATTAGACCAATTAGCCTGTAAATCTCATTGAGTGTTACTTCTGTCCACCTTTGAATTCTGCTCTTAGGCCCTAATTTACCTTTAGAGAGCAGGTCTTCCTTCACCTTACTCGCATATACATTTGTTTCTGAAACAATGAGAGACACTAAGTCGGTAGTAAAAAATTTTGTAAAAATGTCAATTGGTTGGCTGTCAGAAGTCAGCTGAGCCTGGGATTGAACACCAGACCCTGTGCTCGTGAAGATGTGCCTGTTTGTATTGCAATTGTTTTCAGCACTCCACAATGCTGACTCTTCACGAACACCTGAAGGAAGTTGGTCACGTTCTTCCTCACTGCTACTTGTACCTATATCCTCCACACCCCCCTCAAATTCGGAAAATTCGCCATGGATATCCATATCGCTGTCACACAGCAAGAAGTCCTCCACATTATCGTGTGTAATTTCAGAAGCCCTTACACTTCCACCACTCGCTAACCTTTGTGCAACACTGCTTGTTCATGCCATGTTTTAGCTCTGAGATGTAACACTCAATAGCTTCTCACTTCAGCTACAAGCAGGAAAGTATACGTATGCATTTCAAGAAAGAAACAAACGGAGCCTGTAAGCTATATCCAAGTTACGAAACACGTGTAAGGAAAAATTGCAAACCTGCTTTATTCTGATGACTCATAAACCACGCATACAGTAGTGTTCTATTTCACATTGTGCTGTGACTTGCTGACGCATAGCTTACACATACAATGGGTCCACTACTGTTTCTTTCCGAGATGCGTTCAACAAAGCAAAGTTAACTTTTTACCACAGTGAAACAAATAGTGCCATTTCAACGATTTGTAAATGCAACTCAACATTGCTGATGATGTACATGTATACTGCATATAATGAGTTTTATACCAGTTTTTGTTTCATTAAAATAACTTAAAATTTACGCAAAATACAGCTGTGTGTTTAGGAAGCACTTTTAGCGCATTTAACAATTTAAATGCCCTGCGCTGGATATTGGGTATCCGTTCTCGGCCTGCAGAGCTTTTAAATGGCTGTCGCTCAAGAGGTTAATGTGCCATGATGCAAAAATCCATTAAAAAACACGCTAAGATAACTGTAAAGGAAGTGACTGAGTTGGGTGGTCCTCGCTACTTGGTAATTACTAGAACAGAGGAAGGACGGAAATTTACTATGGTGAATCCATTTTTAATACAGAAAGGTCATGAGAAAATAGCTGACCCAGTGAATAACTGCACTAGATCCAGAAATGACACGCTCCTGGTTGAAGCTAATTCAGCGTCCCAGGCAGCCAGGATTATTAAAAGCCAATTTGTTAGCCAGTTACCCGGTTAAAGTAGAGATGCACAGGACTCTTCTCGCACGGCGTGATAAACACTCTTGCTTTGGACGGTATGTCCAGTGAGGAGATTCAGCAGAATTTAGAACAACAAGGTGTGACAGTGGTATATCAAGTTTAGTGGAAAAGAGCGTGGTTTATAGCAGCCCACAGAGACCCTGTTCCTTACCTTTGATAGGGTAGATCTCCTACAAAGGATTAAGGCAGGGTATGAGGCCATTGAAGTTAGGCCATATACACCGAACCTGCTCCGATGTTACAAGTGTCAACGCTTTGGACACACAAGTAGCTTTTGTAATAGCCAAGCTACCTGCGTTGACTGCGGAGGCTCCGCACATGTTGATGCATGTACAACATCACCTAGTTGTGTAAAATGCAAGGAGGAACATCTATCTAGTTCCCGAGAATGCCCCCATTTTATGGAGGAGAAAGCTATCCAGGAGATATGGGTTAAAGAGAAAGTGTCCTTCTCAGAAGCCTGAAAACTCATGTGTTTGCACCAACCCTCTATCCCGAAGACCGGTACCTATAGCTCAATTGCAGCTAAACCGGTACCACGTAGGAAATCACAATGCAAACTAGCAATACAGATGGAGCCACAACTTCAGGCAAAACTGTTGTAGTTAGTCCAAAGCCAAAGCTTCCAACATCATTGCCTAAGTCTGTATCAACCTCTACAAGGACTGCAGATGAACTGATAACTTCACCTAGGTCACCAACAAAAGCATCGACCTCTACAAATAAGACTGTGAAGGCCATAATACATGAGGCATCACCTAAAAAATTTAAGACTAATTACAACAAATCCGACTTCCTGAAAGATAGCGATGAGAATGCTCCCAGTAAAACTAAGGGAAAAAAAGAGTCCAAGAACATCTCAAAGAGGCTCTTCTGAGGAATCTTCTAGATTGGACTATGATCGGTTACTTTCATCTTCACTGATTACCATTCGGTTCGAGGCAATTGAACCGAGGTTGGCAATGGGGAAACGGTTGTCCTCGTTAAAGGACATGGAGCTGGAGGATCCTGCTCAAACTGGGAGAACCCAGTAAAAAAGAAGCAGTATAAAGCTTCAGAAAACAGCCTAAGCCCAAGAAATAAGAAAAGGGCTAAATTGAATCAACTACCGCCTACTACAAGGTAATGCTGAGTTACCTTTGAGTTTGTATCCCATACAGATTTTAACATGGCTATCTACAATGGAACATACGTGGCATTAGAACACAACGACCAGAGCTTGAGCTTTTGCTCACTATGAATGAACGTTTGGTTGCATGTTTGCAAGAGACTAAGTTGCATCCACAAGACGCTTTCCATCTAAGACGGTACCGTCATACGGGGTAATTTTGGACGCTTTTTACGTATTTTTCGCGGTCAGTTGCTAATGATCAGACGTAGGCAGTTTGTTTAAATTTGTATAGATGTATTAATAATCAACAAACTGAATATATGCTGACATTTTAAATTAATTATGTACCCTGATATTTTAAAAAATAATGAGTGTCCGAAGTTACCTCACTAGTTGGGGTAACTTCGGACAGTCTATAATTTTTAATATATGTCCGTAATTCCCCCAGTTATGGGGTTAATTCGGACACACAATAATAAAAAATATATATTACATTATAGAAAAGGACATTTATAATGTGTAAAAGTATATAGGTGTCGTTTATTTAAAGATTAGATTACAAAAGTTAATACAAAGCTACATAAACACAAAGTTCAAAACATTAATAAACAAACAGGAACATTTATAGAGCGTCCTTATCAAAAACAAAAATGCCTCTTTTCTCCTTGGGTGCTGGAAGTATTTTACTGATCTGGTCTTTCGTTACTGTGTCTTCGTCATCTACATCTGGGAATGTGAACATCCTCTTGCTTCCATCATGGGGTCGCAAAAATTTCACAACCACGCCTCGTGCTCCTATATCAGTTACCATACCAACATACTCTCTAGGAAGTATTCTGTTTCCAGACACGTAGTTGTACCTCACGATGTGGTGGACGAAGCGGCGTCAGGGCGGGTTTTCTCCGGGTACTCCGGTTTCCCCCGCCATCTCATTCCACCGGTGCTCCATCTTCATGTATCATCAGTGTCACCGCCTGCGGTGCCGTAGTAGTAAAAGCGGGCGTTAAACACTACAACAACAACAACAGTACCTCACGACAACGAAAGTTTCGATGTCAAGAGTAGGTGCCGATGCTGGTGTGGAATCCTCTGCTGGCATGGGAGTATTCTGATCTTCTGAATTCTCGTGACAATCCTGCTGGTTTTCCTCACTAATTTCGTTTCCAGCAAGATCATCACCCACAATAGATTTTCCTGGAGGAACATTCAGCTTGCGACGGCGGCGTGTGGTTCTGGTGGAAGTACCGTATCGTGCTGCTGAGAGTGCCGTCTCGAAACTGGAAGACCAAGATGATACCTTTTCAATTGGGTCTGAATGCTCTGGAAATTTGTTGAGGACCTTCTGTGGATCAAAAGGAATTAGACCCGTGGCACAGAAACCACTTCTTATGTTGTCTACTTTCCGTGCTTCTATCTTCTCCAATGTCTCTCTGAGAAGTGCAGGGAAGGCATCTCTGGAGATAGGGCCATGTGTGCACATTTTCCAGTTTGTCAGCACGTCTCTCCAAGCCTTTTTAAAGGGCCCGAAAAAACACACGTCTAGAGGCTGTAGGATGTGCGTGCTATTCGGGGGAAGAAGAATGAATGAGATGTTGTACTTCTCACATTGCTCAATCACTAACAGTGATACATGGCTTGACAAATTATCGCCAATCATTATTTTCCTTCCGCTTAGCTTTTTGAAATAAGGCAATGCCACTGATAAAAACCAATCTTCAAAAATTGGAAGATCCAACCACCCACTCTTGTTTCTGTTGTATCTTGCATTCGGTGGCCCTCCTTCCTGCCAGGTGTCCCATAAATGCTCAGCCTTATATAGGATATATGGAGGAAGTAGTTTTCCATCTCCACTAACGCACATAATGAGAGAAATGCTTGCTTTGGAGAAATCCATTATCCTCTCTGCATGCTTAATGCCCCTCTTAACAATCACATGTTTCCTTCCAGGATCATCACATAAATTTGTCTCGTCATAGTTTATGATGTTTTCTGGTGGAGTACCTTCTAAGGTCTCCCGCACATTATCAAAAAATCCCCTGACGGACTCAAGGGTGACCTCTGCACGAGCTCTTTTGATGTTCTCGGATAATCAAACTGAAAGAACATTAGAATGCCTTTTCAAAAAGGACCTTATCCATTCCACACCAGGGAGATTGTCGGTAAATTGCTTCTCCTTTCTTCCCATTCTGTCAAGGTATCCTTTTACAATGCAGCGAATGTCAGTTGAAGTGAGAGGGTATCCCCAATGAGATGCTCTAAGGATACCATGTACCAACATTTTCTCTTCTTCATTATCCAAGACAGATGGTGTTCTGATTGCTTTAGGATTTGTGCGATTCACTTTATTCTATAACATGGATCGCGGTATCTGAAAGTACTCCTGTGCTTTTCGATACGACATTTTCCCTGATTTAATTGCTTTTACTGCTTCATCAAGTTTCTTTTCTTCATAGTTGCAGTACATTTGGCTTCCCAATCTTCTTTTGTACACACGTGGCATTGTCCGAATTTACCCCAAGGTCGAACAGATTTGCAAATAAATATGCAGGAAATTCAAACTATACACGTAAACTCAACCAATAAATCTTAGTGACGTTTATACATAACCAGGCGAACTGAAATCAATAATTAACAGCGACTGGATTGTTAAACTAGACGTGTGTACCAAGAAGTTATACCGACAACAGTAAAAGCTAAAAGGAAGCTGACAACAATGCCCACTGTCGGACGCACTATTCTTACTAAATACACGATTAACGTGCCAAACTAAGCGCGGGAATGTGTCCTTCATACAGATGTCGCTAGCGCGGAAATTGTACTTCACTTGTTCCAGAATGACAAACTGTAGAATAAAAAAAGGTGTTTTGTCCGAATTTACCTCATGTGTCCGAATTTACCCCAGTTGACGGTACACCCCAGTATGGTGTGATGTTACACCCGAAGAGGGTCTTCCGGCATGTGGCGGTGCTATGGTGCTTGTTAGAGATGATGTATATATGAAATCTATACCCTTATGGTATACCCCCCAGGGGGACCTACCACGGTAGGTCCGGGTTTGGCACACCCGGGGCCCCAAGCCTCTCACCCTCATTGCACCCCTACCATGCCCATCAACTGTTGCCATATGTAGCTGGTTTGACCGCTACTCTTCATCACCCTCTTCCTCTTCTAGGTTTATTATGATTATTAGTTAGTAAGGCCTTATTTTTATAACTCCTGTCTCACCAGCAGGGATCTTTCCTACCTCCGTGGTCCTGTCCCACGGTTTTCAGCACAGCCCCTGACTTGTGTGCTCTTCGGAGGTCTCAGGCATGAAGGTTGTGCGGGCCCTTCACACTGCCCCCATGTGTAGCCTTAGGTGCTGAGCCCATCCACACGTCATGTACACTCACGTAGCTGCTTGAGGGCACGGCCGGTGTTAATTTCCCGGGTTAGTATCACCGGCCGGACGTGTTGCCGCTGACGGAACCCCAGTGTAATCAACCTGAAGTCCCCTGAATCCATGCTGACTCTGTTGAGGCAGCGTGGCCTAAAACGGGGAGCCACAGGTGGTTATTCCTGTGGTGGGGGCATAAAGCCGGGGTGTCGCGTGGTGAACGGTTTACCCATGCGGACAAGCAGTGGAGATCGGAGGGTGTATAACTCTGAAGTGTGTCTTCAGGTCAGCCATGGAGGGGTCTCCATGGCGGCACAGACCGTGGAGATTTTGGTGTCTTTTATCCAATGACCCCCAGATGGCAGGCTGACGCCGACAGTTCCTCTTGGGGGCCCAATTCAATATGCATATGCGCCTTTGACCCTTTCTTAGTTTTGACTTTGGCATGTGATGGAAAAACGATAAAGGACCTTAGCCCATTTTATATAAAACAGGAAGTCGACAGAATATGTGGCCTGATTAAGAACGCGACTAGAGTTTGAGACGCTACGCTGTTGATAGAAACCAACACGGCAGATCAGACCCAAAAACTACTAAAAGCGAGTTTGTTGGGATCCTACCCAATTTGGGTAGCCCCACACAAATCGCTCAACACATGTAGGGGAGTTGTCACCACCTCCAGTCTGGACAATCTGTCAAACGATGAAATTACCACCGGCCTCTCTGACCAGCGTGTGTGTCAGACTTACCGTCTTACTCAAAAGCAGTATGGCAAGGATTTACCTTTGCGCACAGTGTTTCTGACGCTCAGAGGAACTAAATTGTCCGAGTATATCTTTTGTGGCTACGAACGTGCTGCTGTACGCCAGTATGCGCCGAACCAAATGCGTTGTTTTAGGTGCCAATGGTTCGGCCATACTAAGACCTTGTGTAATAATCCTGCTATATGTGAGCGTTGTGGTTTACCAGCCCATGAAGACACAAAATGCACACGGGATCCTCTTTGTGTGAACTGCGGAGGGAACCATCCATCCAGCTCGCGTCAGTGTGCGAAGTGTATACAGGAATTGTGTGTGAAAGAACATCTCACGTCTCCAGAAGTGTGTCGTCGCTTTGAGCAGCTGAAACCTGCTACCACCACAGGTTATGCCTTAGCAGCCCGATGCGCTCCTCCCAGCAGCATAACGATTCATCACGTTCCTGTGTTAGATGCTTCCACACAGATTGACCTACTTGCGAGTACTCCTTCACTGTCTTGTGCCACACCTGCATTGGTTACTACATCTACAGCTGTGCAGACACCAGCTGACAAGACACCTAGTCGCAGCCAGTCTGTTCCCCCAGGGGGCCCTACTATGGTAGGTACGGGTTTGGCGTACCCGTAGCCAGGAGCCATACTCTCGATTGGGTTCCTCTAAGAGGTGAAAGGGCACCTGCCAAACGCCCAATCAACTTGGGTCCACTCATGTGTTTGACCTCCCACCTGATACCTCCCTGTACACAATCTGATGGATAACCTACACGTGGGTTGTAGAAGGATGGGGTGATGCAAGGGGTGACTGGGTATTCGCGTAAGTCCCAGCCCCTGGTTATCATGTAGGATCTGTGTGTGTATCCGCTGATAAAGGTCAATCCTGGGGAGGGGCCATTGCATGAACTGATGCACTCCTGAAGGCGATTGGGTCCCTCTGTCTATACAATGGGAGGTGAGACCCTAGGGTGAGCAAGGTCCAAGCTAGGACTCTCAGCTAAACCGGGGTGGTGCCCAGGATGTGAGCATGCCATCGGAGACATTTGCAATGGCGGAGGATTAATGCGCCATGAGTACAAAAACTCAAAATAATACCAAAAATTATATACAGAGTGTAAAGGAAGTAGTCGAGTGTTGTGGTCCTCGCTACTTAGTAATTTCTAGAACTGAGGAAGGAAAAAAAATTTTATCGGTGAGCCCATTTGTAATCCAGAAGGGCCTGAATAAGATAGCTGGTCCAGTGAAGTCATGCACTAGATCGCGTAATGGCACGCTCCTAGTTGAAGCGCATTCAGCAGAAAAGGCAGCTAAAATACAAAATGCAAACCTGTTAGCCAGCTATCCAATACGTGTTGACCTTCACAAGACATTAAACTCCTCGCGCGGTGTGGTAAATACCCGCGCATTAGACGGATTAAGCATTGAGTAGATTAAGGAAAATCTACAAGAACAAGGTGCTACCTGTGTGTATTGGGTTCATCGCAAAGAAAGCGGTGAATTGAAGCCTACTCCTACCCTGTTCCTGACCTTTGATCGGTAGATCTCCCTCAAAGGATTAAGGCAGGATATGAAGCAATAGAAGTAAGGCCATACATCCCGAACCCAATCCGGTGCTTTAAGTGTAACCATTTTGGACACACAAGTGAACTGTGTAACAGAACACCTTCCTGCCTCAACTGTGGAGGCGTTGTTCACGATGCTCCTTGTTTATTACCTCCCAGTTGTGTGAACTGCAGCGGCAAACATCCAGCTAATTCGCGAGAATGCCCGTTTTATACAGGAAAGGGCAATCCAGGAAATCTAAGTCAAAGAGAAAGTGTCCTCAGAAACTCCTGCATATCCGACAGCGCCCCTTCCAAAGTCCGGTACCTATAGCTCTGTTGCAGCTAGGCCGGCAGAGAAATGGGAAATCGCTACACAAACCAACGATCAAACCGGGGCCACAATTTCACAAAAAATTCTCGTAGCAAGAACCGTTCCAAAGCCTTCACCATCTACTGGTGAATCTACCTCTCCTACCAAGTCTGTAAAGGAAAGTAACACATCTACAAGGTCACCGTCTAAATTACCAGTCTACAACAATGGCAAGAATGAGCCCATTATTTATGTTGCTTCACCGAAAAAGTTCAAGAAACAATATGTAAAATCTGACTTCCTCAAAGAAGAAAACATGTCGGTTCCCATTAAACCAAAGGGAAAGAAGAGCCAGCATTCAACTCCTCGAAGATCCTCTTCTGAGGATTCCTCTGGGATGGAAACAGACCAGCAGCTTTTATCTTCGCTGGTAGCAATCGGTTCGAAGTTCTCGAACCGAAGTTTGCTTTGCGGAGACGCACCTCCTCGGTAGAGGAGATGCAAGAAGATCCTGACTATACTGGGAGAAACCCAGTGAAAAAGAGGCAAGATAAATGTGAAAAGAGTGTGAGCCCAAAAGATCACAAGGGCTAAATTGAACCGACCACCGCCTACTACAAGGTAATGCACAGTTACCTTGCAATATTTATCCCACACAGATATTAATATGACTATCTTACATTGGAACATACGTGTTATTCGAACTCAAAGGCCAGAGCTTGAGCTTTTGCTCAAAGAAAACGAACCTCTGGTCGCATGTTTGCAAGAGACTAAGCTGCGTACTCAAGATGCTTTGCATCTAAGGCGATACACCCCAGTACGGTGTGATGTTACACCTGAAGAGGATGTTCTGGCACATGGCGGCACTATGATACTTGTGAGAGATGACATATATATCTGTACCAATACAGTCTGATATCCAATCAGTTGCAATAAGGATCCTACTGCCAAACATCCATTTCACCACGTGTAATCTATATTTGCCTCCGTCCCATGGCTTCTCACACATTAATTTAGACGATCTAGTTTCCCAGTTGCGAACACCATTTCTGTTGATGGGAAACTTCAATTCGCACCACCCATTTTGGGGTTCAAGTCTCGCTTCTGCGAGATGTACGCTCATTGCCGATTTCTTGGACAGTTACAACCTAGCTCTCCTCAACACTGGAGAGCCTACATTCATTTCTAACTCTTACAATAGCTTCTCACACCTTGATCTTGCAGTTTGTTCACCTCAGTTGGCAGTCTCCTTACAATGGAATGTCATCTCTGATTTACACTCTAGTGACCACTTTCCATGTCTTATTAGTCTCTTGACGCAAGATACATGTTCCACACGTATGCCCTGATGGCGTTTGGACCATGCCAACTGGAACCTTTACACCCAGTAGGCTGTCTTTACGTGCAACGAGCACGACACAGTGAATGATTTTGTGCATCATCTCACGGAGACGAGTGTCTCTGCTGCTGAACAATCAATTCCGCGGCCGACTTCACACCTACGTCGATTTCCTGTCCCCTGGCGGACGGAAGAATGTCAGAATGCCATTCGTGCTCGACGGCGTGCTCTTAGGATTTTCCAACGTCATCCTACTTTGGAAAACCTAATCGAATACAAGAAAATGCGCGCCAGGTCCAGACAAGTCATTAATGATAGAAAAGAGTCATCTTGGAGCAAATTTGTAGCTTCATTTAACCGACACACATCTTCCTTGGTTGTGTGGGATAGATTAAGGCGTGTTGCTGGTCGGTCGACCCACATACCAATTGCGGGACTGAAAACAGCCATAGGAGCTGTTGTTGATTCATTTGAAGTGACCAATACGTTTGGCGGTGCCTTCGCTCAAGTGTCTAGCTCGGAAAACTACTGCCCTGAGTTCCTTCCAATTAAAACTCAGGTGGAATCTCAAGGTTTCGCATTTCGATCTAGAAACGTAGAACATTACAATGGCCTTTTCACCATGGCGGAGCTAGATCATTCTTTGAAATCTTCGCGATTATCAGCACCAGGACCGGACAGTATTCATGATATAAATGCTACAACAGCTCTCTCCTGAAGGTAAGGCATTCCTGCTAGAGGTCTATAATCGTGTTTGGGTTGACAGTATACTCCCAGAAAATTGGCGGGAGGCCACCGTTATTCCCATGTTGAAGGCTAGGAAGCACCGTCATCTTCCCTCCAGCTATCGTCCTATTTCCCTCACCAGTTGTGTTTGCAAGGTGATGGAACGCATGATCAATGGACGATTGGTATGGTGGTTAGAAAGTCATAACCTACTAACATCCAGTGTGGTTTTCGACGACACCGTTTAACTGTTGACCATCTTGTGTCAATATCGACACAGATAATGGACTGCTTTATGAAGAACTGTCAAACCGTTGGCATATTTTTCGATCTTGAGAAGGCTTATGATGCATACTGGCGAGCAGGGATTCTACGTTCCCTGTATGCCTGGAACATACGTGGACGCCTACCACTGTTCATTAAGGAGTTTTGGAAGGACCGCTTTTTCCGAGTAAGGGTCGGCTCGGTTTTTTCTAATTTTGTTCAGCAGGAGGGAGTACTTCAGGGTTCGGTGCTAAGTGCACGCTCTTTGCTATAGCAATTAACTCCATCTGGAAATGTGTTCCACCTGGATTTTCGTCATGCCTATTCCAAGACGACTTCGCTGTCTATTGTACTTCTCAGCACACGGCGTGCTTACAACGGCACCTGCAGCAATGTTTGGACAACCTTAGAGAATGGAGCTCTAAAAACGGCTTCCGTTTCTAAACTGAGAAGTCAATCTGCGTTGATTTCTGGCATTGTAGGGAACGATTACCACTTTCGCTCCATTTCGGTCCAGATTCACTGCCCTTCGCAGAAGAGACGCGCTTCCTGGGTTTGATCTTGGACAGGAAGCTTAGTTGGTCATTGCATATTGCACAGCTAAGAGCACGATGTGACCGTTCCCTAAATATCATGCGAGTACTGAATGACAAATCGTGGGGAGCGGATCGGACAATTTTGTTGCGAATCTATCGTGCACTCATCCGATCCGAGCTAGACTATGGGTGTATTGTTTATTCGTAAGCACGACCATCTGTGCTGAGAAGATTACACGCAGTCCACAATAGGGGCATCTGCATTGCAATAAGAACTTTTCCAACAAGCCCAGTGGTGAGCCTTTACACCGAGTCTGCAGAACCTCCTCTGCAATATCGGCATGAGTTTCTCTTGGCAAATTATGGTTGTGCGCTTAGATGTATGCCTAAGCACCCAACGTTCACTTCTTTTTTCACCACCACGCTAGGAGAACGGTATAGGAATAGCACCCTTAGTCCTAAGCCTGCAGGGTTTCGTTTTCAAGATCTTCTAATGAAGCTTGGAGTGGAACTGCCTAGGATGTTCGCCAAGGGCGAGAGGCTTTACCCCCCTATCTGGCACGCCCCATGTAGATCTTGGGATGACCGTACACCAGAAGTTCACGATACCTATTTCAAGTATCCGCATGTGTTTTTTAGAATTTTTGTCAGGTTACACTGACCGTCGATATATTTATACCAATGGGTCAAAAAGTACCAACGGTGCCAGATGTGCTTACATTTATAGAACCGAACCATATACATTCGGTTTTCCAAATAGCACTTCCATTTTTACTGCAGAGCTTTATGCAATTCATCGAGCCATTTTGTATGTTCGCCGCCATAAATTAGGTGACTGCCTGATTTTGAGCGATTCCCTTAGTGCACTACAGAGCCTTTGTCAGTTGTACAACCCCCACCCTATTGTACAACGTATCCAGGATGCCCTCCATGTTTTACATGCTTCTGGCGTTGATGTGGTGTGTGCATCGGTTCCTGGTCACGTAGGTTTGCCGGGGAATGAAATGGCAGGTTTAGCAGCAAAGACGGCAATTACAGAACCCAGTATTACCATCTCACGTGTTTCTTCAAAGGAAGACTTTAGGCTTGAAGTGTGGAGAGTGGTGCTGTCATCCTGGCACGAATAGTGGTCAGCTCTACGCGGTAATAAGTTTAGAGATGTGAAAGAACTTCCGATAAACTGGGTAACTTCCTGTCGCACATCTTGCCGCAAGGAGGTTAGTTTGTGCTGTTGTGCTGTTTATGCTTTTGAACATATTTATCACCTTGCTTCATATCTGGCTAGCCGCTGCTTTTTACCTTTTGTGTATATTTTTCTTGTTGCTAGTATTTTTATTTTTGAGTAAAATTAATATCTGGCTATTGCCATGCATCTTTTAAGGGTGCTGATGACCTCGAAGTTAAGCGCCCTTAAACCAAACCAAACCAAATCAGCCAGCCTGATGACAGCCATTGTTCTAGGCCTACTGGTCGCACAAAGAAGAAGAAGTCCTGCTCTCGTTCCGCGAGCCGGCGGGGACCTTCAGACTCCCGAACGTTGGCGGAGTCACCAGACGATGGCAAAATTCACCTACCCCGTCCGAAGGCGGTTAAGGTAAAGATGAAAAAGATGAAGACCAATCACTAATTCTTCTTTACCATGGAAATAATCCAGTAGAATGTTAATGGGTTTCGGGTATGTGCTCCTGACATACAGCATCTCGTTTTGCAATGCTGTCCATCAATCGTCTGTCTACAAGAAACACACTTGCACCCTAACCACACATTACGTCTTCGTGGTTTTTCTGCATTTAGACATGACTCTGCAGCTGATATGGGAGCAAGCAGGGATGTTGCTATTCTGGTGGCGCATGATATCTGTGCCATCAGTGTGCCACTCAACATGCCGCTGCAAGCTGTAGCAGTCCGTGTACAGCTGCAGAGCCTATATTTCTCCGTTTGCGATATGTCCGGCCTAGTCCTATTAAACACTGGCGTGCCTATTTACTTATCATCTGCCTATGGTACACTCTCCGTGCTTGACGTTTCTTTTAGCAGCCCATCACTGGTACCTCTACTTGATTGGTCGGTACTTTCTGGCTTATTTGGCAGTGATCTTTACCCCATTAATATTCACCTATCAGGCCACCATTCTGTACCAACATGCTTTCCTCACTGGGTTATTTCCAAGGCTGACTGGCGGAAATTTCGTTCCCTCATTCACCTTACCGACGATGGTTTTACCACCATTGACAACATGGTCGAGTATTTTACTTGCTCTATCCTTCGCGCAGCAGATTCCAGCATTCGTTGAGGTTCATGTACACCACCACGTCACGTTCCTGTGCCTTGGTGGTCTGAGGAATGCCGGCGTGCTTTGTGTATCTTTACATTACATCCTACTGCCTACCGTAGAGAATAATTCACTTGGCCGATGTCCTCCCTGAGAACTCCAGCGTGCACGTTTTAAGCTGGAGCTTTCAGTTTGTGTGAAGATAGCTACCCCTGATTCCATGCTTTGCCAACTATTCACAGAGCTACTGGGCTGATACTTACACTCCGGTATTTACCGATGGCTCCCAGATGGGTAGTGCGATGGGTTCCGCTTTTATATATAACGGTGATGCTCATACGTACCGCCTTCCAGAAGCCAGTTCAGTTTTTACCACCGAGCTGTTTGCCATCTTTTATTTGATACTTTTTATCTCTAGTTCAGATCCTGGAAGTTTTATCATTTGCTGAGACTCCTTGAGCGCTCTTCAGGCCCTGCAACGGTTTTTCGGCACCTTGGCTTTAATGCACGTAGAAATGAAGTTCTGCCTGGGTTTTGCTGTGTAATGAAAGCATAAAGCACAATAATTTTTTTTATATGCAATTTTTAATTTTGTTTAAAATAAGTCATATTTTTTACATTTATTGTCACATAAATACTCAACTAACTAACTCTCATCAAACTCCAGACCAAATTATAAAACATAGGTTCTGAAGAGCTTATATTTAAATTTTCAGAACAATCTGGCCAAAATTGCTCTGCAAGGGACTTTTTATGCGAGGAAAAATGTAGTTTTGAGAAACAGATAAAATAAAATTTAATTGGTTGCACTCACCACTAAAACTGCCCTGCACCATATGTTTCACCTTCCACCTTCTTCTTCACCTCCTCACATGATGTTTTCAGCATCTTCACCCTCTTCCTTTGTTCTTTACTCTTCTGGTCACTCCTTCTCTTACTCTGTGCAATACGCCTATTGTCGCGTTTTTCGCATACTTCTAATGCAAATGATGAAATGGTCTCTCTCAAAGTACATTCTACCTCTATTGATTTTTTACATCCCATATTAAATTCAGCTACAGCCTTCATTACACCATATTCTAATTTACTTTTTGAAATGAAAATTTCCTTTGGACAGTGATTCCATAAAACACTGTGTAAACTTTCATTTGGGTTCTGTGTTTTTCCCCCTATACACCTCTGCAACATGGAATCTGATGCAAGTCTCTGATAAATTGGTATAATTTTTGTTGCTATTTCTGGTGAAACTTTACAAGTCATTCTGTTATGACTTTCCACTTTTTTCCCTTCAGCAGTCTGCTTATTAAAAAAACACCAAGAATCTTTTCCTTTCGGACAGCTTCCATGATTAGGATTATCATCTGTGGAGGTACAATGTTTCAAAGTTGCATACACAGCACTCTTCATCTCTGAGACATTAGGAATATTACTTATTATTGCATTCCTGTAATGTGTTAATTTTAAAATGGCACTTTCCTTCAGGCTACCCTCTTTCCGACCACTTAAGTTACACCTTTAGTGCACCATTCTTTTACAGTGTTCCTAAGAGCAAGTCTCTTTGCAATATGATTAACACATTCCTCCTTTTCAATATGAATGTCTGGTCCATATACCTGTATGTCATTTATATATGACCATGTGGATGAATCGCCATCAGAGAGCATGCTCGTGTATCGCATATTACATTCTGATATTGATTAGACCACCTCAACAACCTACATGCGAACATCAAGTTTACCATGGAAGTTGAGAACGATGGCTCACTCCCCTTCCTAGATGTTCTGGTCTACAAGAAGCTGGACGGCAGCCTAGGTCACACGGTATACAGGAAACCAACACACACCAACCGCTACTTGGACGCCTCCAGTCACCACCATCCTACTCAAAAGAAGACAGTTATCTCCACCTTGTTTCACCGGGCTTTCGATATTGCCGATGAAGACCACATTAAGCAGGAACTTAAATACCTACGAGACACATTGCTAAAAAACGGATACAGTGATAACGACATCAAAAAGGCACGCAAGAAGGTTGAAAACAATCGAAACAACCCCCAACGCCTCACTCAAAGGATGGATAGCTGGCCGAACAAAGCCTACATACCATTCTACGGTTCCGTCTCAAACAAGATCTCCCGCATACTCGCTAGGTATAACGTCAAGACCTTCTTCACGCCTCCAAAGAAGATCCAAGAATGCCTTAGGCCGGTAAAAGAACCACTTCGACTCAGGTCCCAGGAGTGTACAGGATTCCTTGCGAATGTAGTAAAGTGTATGTAGGCCAAACAGGACGCACAATAGAAGAAAGGTGTAAAGAACATCAACGCAATATCAGGCTCCTACAACCAGATAAGTCAGCAGTGGCCGAGCATTGTATAGAGTATGTCCACAAAATAAACTTTGAAGACATCCAAGTTCTGGAGCATACGGATAAATACTGGGACAGAGTCATTAAGGAAGCCATTCAAATCAAACTACATCCAAACAATTACAACAGGGACCGTGGACTTCAGCTAAGCCCTGCCTGGACAATAGCCATGAAACACATTCACAACAGCAACTATAGTGATTCCGGACCAAGTACTGACCCTCAAGAAAACACTGTGGCCGGTGACAAACATAGCCCGAAACAGCAGGCCCAATCACAAATCGTCACCCGCTCATTGGCCAGGGCAATGCAACCCCCTCCCACCTAAGATTGTATATATATGGGGAGCGGAAAACAAATAATGGTCATTTTCATTCTGACGAAGGCCATGGAGTTTAGAATGGCCGAAAGCTCAATATTTTTAAACCTCACACGGCTGATCGCCCGTGAAACTGTAATTTAATAATATTGTTAAAATTCAGACACTGATCTCGCAGATACCAGTTTGTTTTTACGTGGATCCCAGGCCATGTGGGTATTCCGGGTAACAAGGTGGTGGATGCAGCTGTGAAGTCTGCATGTCGCCTTCTGGAGTATTCCACCCACACGCTCCCCTATATAGATGTGCAGAAATATTTCCGTTGCCATGTATTTGCTCTCTGGCAGGAATCTTGGGAAGTGTTATCTGGCACTCAATTACGGGCAATCAAGGACACGGTACAACCCTGGCAGACCAGCTGCAGGGATTCCAGGCGGGAAGAAGTTGTCTTAACCCGCCTGAAGATAGTCCACACTTGAGCCACCCATGGACACCTTTTACATGGTGATCCGAAGGCTGTCTGTGCGACGTGCTATGTTCCACTCTCCGTAACACATGTCCTCCTTGATTGTCTGCGATTCGCTCGTGAGTGCCAGTCCGTTGGCCTGGGCCTTACACTGTGCTCACTTTTAGGCAATGACCCAGTAGCAGTAAATACAGTGCTACGGTATTGTTCCACAATCGATTTTATGAAGCAAGTGTAAGATTTTATTTCGAAGATGTTAGCTTTTAGATTGCCATATCTTTTTTTCTTTTTTTTTTTTTAAACATTTTAGTGTTTCGAGTTTAACTGTTTTTACTTTGTAGCAATTTTAAGCTTCAGTTTTTAGCATTTTAACTGGAATGTTTTAATAGCTGAGTTTAGCTGCTTTTATCTATTTTAACTTTCGGTTTTTAGTTTTTTATGAGTGATGTTTTAACACTTGACCTTCCGTAATTTTACTTTTGGACTTGGGGCCCTAATGACCAAGTTGTCGATGGGCCCTTAAACTCGATACACTCACTCACTCCCTTTATGGTCTAATATACAATCAGTTGCCATAAGAATTCTACTGCGAACCATTCAGTTTACCATTTGTAGCATTTATTTGCCTCCCTTCCTTGTCTTCTCACCTGTTGATTTAGAACAACTAGCTTCCCAGTTATCAACACCATTTATGTTGGTGGGAGACTTAAATGTGCACCACCCGCTCTGGAGTTCAAGTCGCGCTTGTGCGAGAAGCAATCTGATTTCTGATTTCTTGGATAGTTACAACCTAGCTCTCCTGAACACTGGAGAGCCCACATTTCTTTCTGACTCCTTCAATAGCTTTTCACACCTTGATCTTGCATTTTGTTCACCTCAGTTGGCAGTCTTCTTACAGTGGAATGTCATATCTGATTTATAATCTAGTGACCCCTTTCCATGTCTTATTAGCCTCGTAACGCAAGATACATGTTCCACATGTATACCCAGATGGCATTTCGACCATGCCAACTGAAACCTTTACACCCAGTTGGCTGTGTTTATTTACAAGCATGACTCAGTGAATGATTTGGCGCAGCATCTCATGGAGACGATTCTTTCTGCTGCTGAACAATCTATTCTGCTGTCGCCTTCCCACCCCGTCAATTTCCTGTCCCCTGGTGGACGGAAGAATGTCGGAATGCCATTCGTGCTCGAGGACCTAGGGCTTTTCAACATCACCCTACATTGGATAACCTAATCCAATATAAGAAAACATGTGCCAGGTCCAGATGTGTCATTAAGGAAAGATATCATGGAGCAAATTTGTAGCTTCATTTAACCAACATACACCTTCCTTGGTTGTATGGGATAGGTTCAGGCGTGTTGCAGGTAGTTCAACCCATATACCAATTGTGGGACTGAAAACAGCTACAGGAGCTGTTGTTGATCCATTTGAAGTGGCCAACACGTTTGGCAGTGCTTTCGCTCAAGTTTCTAGCTCGGACAACTACTACCCTGAGTTCCTTCGAATTAAAACTCAGGTGGAATCTCAAGGCTTTGCGTTTCATTCTAGAAACAGAAGACTACAATCGCCTTTTCACCATGGCGGAGTTAGAACATTCTCATTCATCTTCGCAACTATCACCACCAGGACCAGACGGTATTCACATACAAATGTTGCAACAGCTCTCTCCTGAAGGTAAAGCATTCCTACTCGAGATCTATAATTGTGTTTGGGTTTCCAGTATAGTTCCAGAAATTTGGCGGGAGGCCACCGTTATTCCTATCTTGAAGGCTGGAAAGGACCGTCAGCTTCCCTCCAGCTACCATCCTATTTCCCTCACCAGTGGCGTTTGCAAGGTGATGGAATGCATGATCAATGGACGATTGGTATGGTGGTTAGAAAGTGGTAACCTACTTACTAACATCCAGTTTGGTTTTTGATGATGCCGTTCAACTGTAGACTATCTGGTGTCGATATCAACACTGATAATGGACGGCTTTACGAAGAACTGTCAAACCATTGGCATATTTTTCGATCTCGAGAAGGCTTATGATATGTGCTGGTGAGCAGGGATTCTACATTCCCTGTATACGTAGAACATTGGTTGCCTACTGCTGGTCATTCAGGAATTTATGAAAGACTGCTTTTTCTATGTAGCGTTTGGCTCAGTTTTTTCTACTTTTTTGTTCAGGAAGAGGGAGTACCTCAGGGTTCGGTATTGAATGTCGCGCTGTTTGCTCTAGCATTTAACTCCATCTGGAAATGTGTTCCACCTGGAGTTTCGTCATGCCTATTCACAGCATTCTTACAATGGTGCCTGCAGCAATGTTTGGACAACCTTCGAGAATGGATCTCACAAAACGGCTTCCTTTTCTCAACTGAGAAGTCAATCTGCATTAATTTCTGGCACCGTAGGAGACGATTACCACCTTAGTTACATTTTGGTCCAGATTTACCTCCCTTCACACATGAGACGTGTTCCCCAGGGTTGATCGTGGATAGAAAGCTTAGTTGCTGATCTTATATAGCACAACTAAGAGCACGATGTGACCAATCCCTGAATATCTTGCGAGTGTTAAATGGCAAATCCTGGGGAGCATATCCGACAATTTTGTTGCAAATGTATTGCGCATTGGTCTGATCCAAACTCAACTATGGATGTATTATTTATTCGTCAGCACAACCATCTGTGCTGAGAAGATTAGATGCGGTCCATAATAGGGGCATCTGCATGGAAATAGGAGCTTTTCCAACAAGCCCAGTCGTGAGATTTTATGCAGAGGCTGCAGAACCTCCTCTGCAATATCAGTGTGAGATTTTTTTGGCAAATTATGGTTGTGTACTTAGATGTATGCCTAAGCATCCAACGTTCGCTTCTTTTTTCACCACCACATTAAGAGAATGGTATAGGAAAGGCACCCTTAGTCCTAAGCCAGCGGGGTTTCATTTCCAGGAGCTTCTAAGGAAACTTGGAATTTAACTGCTAGGCATGTTTGCCAAGGGCGAGAAGCTCTACCTCCCTAGCTTTTTCGTTGGTGGTGTCACCTGTTGTTTTTTTTTATGTTTCCCTGAATACATGTCCCCTCAGTGATTATTTGCATAATTTCGTCATCAAAAAGTAGGCCGAAAAGTGTATTCTCATCAAAATGAAAAGTATTGGTCCCTGTGGATATTGTGCACTGGGATATTAGATGTAGGGCCAGGGTCAAAATTACTCACCTCTTCCAGCTAGGAGTACAGCTGTCTGCAGTGTCACTTATGTCACTCTCGCTCTCACTTGTACTTACACATGAATGCTTGCATATATCACACTCATCATCACTAAGCATAAAATCTGATAACTCACTATCACTTTTGTTCAACAATTCTACAATTTCTTGCTCTGTCAACCCTTTCTTTCCCGCCATTCTGTCAAAAAAACTAAAAACTCCCGCTTACTGGATGCAATCACCACACTGTTTATTCCTACACTACTGAAAACTATGACAGAAATTGTTAAATATGGAAAATTGGGGATTAACTGACCACAAACATCTGAAAGAACATTTCCTGCCATCTATTGGCAGTATATATGAATTATTTGAGCGAGAGGAGCCGATCACAATAGCTCTATGACTGCAAACCCATATATGGGTTTTCGCTCATCAGGGTCCGGACAGGTCGCCCATATATGGGCTTTCGCTCGCAAAGGGTTAAAACAAAAGGAAAAAACTATACAAAATTCAAAAAATAAGAACCACCCTAATACACCATATTCACTACTTCATTTGCCTGGTGCCCTAGCCTTAATGCACCACTCAGTAACCTTTGGACAACCTTATCTGCCCCCTCTTCCCTGCCTCTTCCCTCTCTCCCCTTTAGTGTTTTTCCTTTTTCAATTCCTATACATACATTTTTATTCATAGCTTCTCCTCTATAATTTCCTTTGCTCTTTCCTCTAGTCCTCTGTTGTAGTTTTCACTATTCCAAAAATTATAGTTTTTCGTCACATTGGTATTTTTATGTTATTGTGAGGTTTTCTTATGCATTCCATTAGCTGCTTGTCAGTTTCCTCTCGCTGTAGCTTCATAGCTTCCTTCAATTTGCTATCCGTTTTCTTACTTAACTGCCCCCCCATTTCTTCCAGTGCCTTCAGCAATCTAACTCCGTTGGTCCTGAATTCTGTTGCACTTCTCCAATTAATATATATTTACCATACTGATGTTTATCAAAGAAATACATTAGAGCACTATACAGTAAGGGAAGCCATTCACAGTCACAATACTTGTATAAATCAAACAATTGATGTACCATATTCTAGACTTACAAAAACCCATAATAGGCATAAACACTTTGGATTAAAGCTGGATTACCAATACACATAAGTTCACTTCCTATGAATAAATTTAAGTCTCTTTAGGATAAATGGTTAAAAGACAAGGCTTTGTATTCAGTTGAATATGGGCGTCCTGTGCATTTAAGCATTTAACCCTTATTTATCCCTTATCCAACTCAACTTATTATAATTTTCCCTTTATGAAACATTTTAGTAAGGTCTATATACTTTATTGACTCAGGGGTCTCCGTCTAGGGGATATGTGAATGGCGACCACAAGGTACCTAAGCTGAGCAGAACATTACTTCCACTTATTGGTGTTTTGCTCCTCACTGTAACTTTTCTATCTGACCTTACCTTGGTCATCTCTTGTTCTCTTCTGACCCCGATGCTATTAGGGTTCCTGAGGGCTAGGGAGTCTTTATTTTTCCAACCTCTCCATTTCTCTATAAAATCTTAACCCCTAACATGCTGACCTGTCATGGCATGTAATACGTCCTCTGATTGGTAACCAGAGGATATGGTCGGTGAATTTATTTTGATAATTCTCCTGGTCAGGTCGGTGAGACCCGTAAACCAACGACAGGTGTGGTCCTCCAGACATTCTGGGGGTTGTGAGAGAGCGATGTGACCGCCAAAACATAAAAATATGGTGCTCTCTAAAAAGCGGTTACTATTACTGCTATTGCTCTCTTCAATATCATCAGTGAAAAATATTGGAGAGCAAAAGGATTAATGACTTCATTGTCAGAAATCCAGCATTAGCTAACAACATGTATTCAGTTGAGTATTTTGAGGTTGTCAAAGAAATCACTTAATATACTGTAAATATTGTGTGTGTGTGTGTTGTATTGTGTTGTGTTGTTAAGATCACTGTGTAAATTTACAGTAGAGTAGCAGTATTGCAACCCAAGCGGCATTCAATTTCGCAAACTACTCGCCACTCATGAGCTCCGAATGCCTGCTGTAGAGCGTTTTTCCTTCTCCCGCTCTCCCCCTTGGCAACTTCATCGAGCCCAGTTTGACCTTGCGCTTTCGGGCTGTGCTAAGGTGGTCACCCCCCAGTCGGTGTTTCGTCAACTCTTCACCGAACTACTGGGACGTTACCGGACTTACACTCCGGTATTTACCAATGGTTCCCAGTTGGGTGGTGCTGCGGGATGTAGTTTCGTCTATAACGGTGAGACACATCAATACCGCCTCCCGGACTACAGTTCTGTTTATACTGCCGAGCTGCGTGCTATATTTTACTGCTTACTTTTTATTTCCAACTTAGTCCCTGGAGGTTTTATAATTTGCTCCGACTCTCTGGGTGCAGTGGAGACCCTGCAGCAGTTCCTCAGCACGTCCACACTCGTTTTTAAAATTCAGACACTCATATCTCAGTTGCTTTCACGCGGATACCAGTTAGTGTTTACATGGATCCCAGGCCATACGGGCATTCTGGGTAATGAAGCTGCGGATGCGGCAGCTAAATCTGCATGCCGTCTGCTGCAGCCTTCTACCGACACAATACCTTATAAGGATGCTCAGCGGTACTTCCGTCGCCAGCTTCTATCGGTTTGGCAGCAGTCTTGGGAAGCGTTGACTGGCACACAACTGCGGATAATTAAAGACAGCGTGCAACCCTGGCTGACCTCTTACAGGGATTCCAGGCGGACACACGAGCCACTCACGGCCATCTTCTGCGTGGTGACCCGGCACCTGTCTGTCCGACATGCGATGTTTGCCTCACCGTCGCACACGTGCTCTTGGATTGTCCAAGACACGCTCGTGCGCGCCAGTCAATTGGTCTGGGATCTACAGTAGCCTCAATTTTGGGTGACAACCCGGTGTCTGCGGCCAAAACCCTGCGGTTCGTTTCTCAGATTGGTTTTGCTATGCAAGTGTAAGATATTTTTAATTCTTTTCTGAGGTTTTAACCCTGTTTTTAACTCTGAGACAGAATATTGACTAATAGAAAATTGTTCATGTAAATATTTTTATAAGAGTGTGTAAATTTTTAATTCTTTTAATTTGAATGTATAAGGGACCTAATTTTTTCAATGCTCAAAATAGACAAGGTCTTCCCAATTGTTTGAATTCGACCAATGAGAACTGTTGCGCGGATGAATACAAAAGAATGGCGGTGTTGCGTTATACCCACGCCAAAAACTACTTTCATTAGCGTCTATGACTTCAAACTGTAAAGACGTATAATTGTTGATGGCGTGTGAAAATGTGAATTACACAAACTTTTAACCGGCACGGACGCTATTCAATTTTAAGAGTGGTTAACTAATTGCTTTGTGAAAAGAAGTGTAGATGAACGAATAAATGTGTTTATAACAAAAGTACATTGATTTACGCATTCCATTCCTCGACCACATCCCCTGCAGATAGGAATCGCGCTTGCTCCAGCAAACTTAACACCATTTAGCAAAAACAGTGCTTCAATTGCTACCATATTCACGCTAATATGTGTTAACCATCTTTTTTAATAAATCCCCGCCACAACTCTTTAATACATTTTACCTTTTAATGTTTTAACAATTTTGTATTTTAGTTTTGTAGCTTTCAACTTTTACCTCCTTTTAGCACGTTGCTATTTAGGGTTTTATTTTATCGTGCTAATTTGTAGGCTGATGTTTTTAGCTGTTTACGGTTTTTAGTTGTCGTTTTAAGGTTCTACTTTTAGCCAGAAAAGTTAGTGAGATTTTTTAGATTTTAAATTTTGACCTAGGGCCCAAATGACCTAGCAGTCAACAGGCCCTTAAACCCCACTCACTCACTCACTCACTCACTCACTCACTCACTCACTCACTCACTCACTCACACTCACTCACTCACTCACACTCACTCACACTCACTCACTCACTCACTCACTCACTCACTCACTCACTCACTCACTCACTCACTCACTCACTCACTCACTCACGCAATATTGCAAATTGTGTAAATAATTTTATAAAGTTTGAACATTGTAATGTGATGATAAACTATTTGTGTGCTTGACGAGATCTATTACTTGGTTGTAAAACAGCTTAATGGTCAATTAATTCTATTGTGTCCTATTCTATCAATAATAAAAACTAACTATCCCCTAGTTCAACAGCCCTTATGAGCCAAGGCTTACTGCCCAGCTGCTGCGTTCCTCACCTCTGCCCACTGCAGGCGTCATGAGTGGGGTGCTAATATGGCTGTTATAATCACTGTCCTTATTTGCATCCCCAACTTTACCAATCCATTTTTTCTTACTTGCTTCCTTTCAAAATCTACTATCCATTACCTGTATAGCAGCAGTTTCACTTCCATTGTTTCAGCTTTCTTCCTACTGCAACCACTTAACCTTCTCCACCCACTGCTAATGTCCGGCACCTACCTCCAGAAATATGGTGGTACTTTGTAGCATTTTAAACAAATTATCAACATATTTATAATTTTAGTCATCTTTAATGTTCCTAATAAGTAAGTCACCATTACAGCAGTGGCATATGCTGGGATTGTGACTTGGGCTATCACTACGCTTACGAGATCTGGACTATAAGGGGTTGTTGATTAACCTTTCATTAGGCGCATGAAAACTATGTTTGCGCAGGACCTAGTAGGCCCACACTACATTTTTGTACTTATAAGCTTGTATTTATTTTTTTAAACTTCATTTGTTCTTCATTCCCATGTTTTAACTTCATTTAGCCTAAATATACACTACTTATGTTAGTGTTATCGTACTAGATAGGTCAAACATAGATAAAATGTAGTAAGAATACAGCATACATTATAATTTATACCATACTACATGGAAAGATAATAAATTGTGGTCTTTAGGTATATAACTTATAATTTGAAATGTACGTGAAGTGGAATGTGAGAAAAAAGCAGGTAAACCATTAAGATAAATAAAGAATTGTCTGGTTTCCTTTGCAAAATTTACAGAGTAGTTCAATGAGTGGTCTGTCCGTTGAGTGTAAAAAATTTTTAAGGCTGTAAAATATTTTATGTGCGTTGTTGATCTCTTAAGTTTATCCAAAGCAGAGATTAAATATGCTAAATTGCAAAACTCGTCCTATTCCAGGGCGTTTTCTTGGCTGCAAACAACAAGCATGGCCAGCAATAAAGTTTATTTAATTTGTATGAGTCAGTCAGACACACATACTTATCATAATTGTTTATATTAAAATACCTTTTGTAAGTATTCTTATTTCTTTAGCTTCTGCTCACAGTGCAAGTGCAGAAGAGCTGGAGTAGACCTTCCCTGTTTTACTGTCACTAATTTATCCCTGTATTTCAACTGCGAGTATGGTCGTTTCACTAATTGTTTTACTACACATTGTTCATCCATTTCAAAGCATTAGCACTAGCAACTGTCTTGGTGCACTGTGCACTATGAAATAAATAATACTAATATAGCTGTTGAGGACAGTAACAATCATACAATTAAAAAGATATTCCTTCTTGCTTTTAACTACATGTGCTATTGCTATGCAGCCAGTTGTGTTCACACAGCACATTTTGGAGATCCTTGTGCGAGTATAGCGATACAGGATTCTGAAGTCTTAGTGTGCTTACTCCTGCATTCTGCCACCTCACCTCTCTCATCCAGCATCATAGTGAAGGCTGCAGCAGCAAGCATCCGAAGCCCTACTCTCCCCTTTGTTCAATGGTTTGACAATGAGACATATTCCTTCCTTCATGCTAATTCTTCTTGAGTGAAACTGCTAGTATTGCAATTATTATTAATATTACTTAATAATTTCTAGTTTACTTTAGTTATGGGCTTTGATGATAGCTTCGATAGCCCACAATATACACCACTGCATTACAGATATCAAATTCAGTAAGCAGAAAATGTCTTTTAATTTAAAAGGTGAGTCAATTAACCTCTTGAGCGATGGCCATTTAAAACGTCTGCGAGCCGAGAACTGCTACCCAATATCCAGCGCAGGGCATTTAAAGTGTGTCGTATATACACAGCTGTATTTTGTGTAAATATTAAGTTATTTTAATGAAACAAAAACTGGTATAAAACTCGTTATATGCAGTATAAATGTACGTTATCAGCAAAGTTGAGTTGTATTTACAAAACGTTGAAATGGCACTATTTTGTTTCACTGTGGTGAAAAGTCAACTTTGCTCTGTCGAACGCATCTAATATAAGTTCTCGGAAAGATACAGTAAAGAAACACCCATTGTATGTGTGGCTTATGCGTCAGCATACTGTGTAATAAAGCGCTACTGTATGCGTGGTCTCTTGAGTCGTCAGAATAGATCAACATTGCAACTTTTGCTTACACAAGTTTCGTAACTTAGTAGAGTCCGTGTCTTTCTTTGTTGAAATACATACATATTCTTTCCTGCTTGTAGCTGAAGGGAGAAGTGGTATAAAAAGATATTTTTGCACCAACTGGATATAACCATATACAATTGTTTGGTAATTTGGAGAGCTCTAAATCCACACAGGACAATGACCGACCTTGACTTCCGACTATAAATAGCTCGCAGCCTAATTGAACAATACCACGTTGGGGGTTGAAAATCCAAAACCCCTGCACCCCTCAGACTTCAAGGAAAACATTATCCTAAAAGGATACCACCAACAGCAAAGAAGTCCCACCCATCTCGAAAGTGTTTCGTGTGCCGCAAGAAGGGAATTTGCAAATGTGGAGATGTAGGTACCCTTGTGTGTTTATCCCTGTTTTGAGGTAAATCACTGCAGAATGAACATATTAAGGTAAGCCAGTAAAGTGTATAGACTTTACTGAAATGTTTCATAAAGGGAAAATTAAAATAAGTTGAGTTGGATAAGGGATAAATAAGGGTTAAATACTTAAATGCACAGGACGTGTATACAAGCCCATATCGCTCATCCGTCATTTTAAATGGACGTGATTTCACGTCCATATCCCTGAAGAGGTTAATAACTCTGAACAACACTTACAACATAATTTTACGGAACACGTTTCGAAGGTTAACTTTCCTCCATTATCAACCGGACAATAACTTGGTTTCCATAGTGTTTCGTGGTGCGGATGGTGATGCTTCTTCTGATGTTTCTTCTGGTAACGGTTCAAGGAACTTGCTGAAAATGTCTTTCTGAGGAATGTCGAAATTAAATACTCGGTTTCTATTTTTTAAAATGAAGATTTGTTCCCATGTGGACAGTTCTTGTTTTCCGGTTATGTGTTTGAGAAGTTTCGGTTCTAGCTTTATGTCATGATTTTTTGTCCAAAAGTGAAATGCAACTGCTGATTTTTCTAATTGTTTACTCTTGATGTTCCTAACGTGTTCCTTCGATCTAATTTTTAAATTTCTTTTGGTTTTTCCTATGTATATTTAATTACAATCACTGCATTCAATTTGGTATATGCCAGATTTTTTGTTAGGTGGAATAGCATTTTGAAAGTAGTAGGTTTTTTATGGAGTAATGGTTTACTGGTGTTAGCTGAATGTTGTATTCCTTGAACACTTTTTTAAATTTATCAATGGCCCATGGATGACATGTGAATTTTTTGAATGTCATTTTTCTTTTTACTGCTGTGAGAAATTCAAACATCAAAGATTCTATTCCACCTAACAAAAAATCTGGCATATACCAAATTGAATGCAGTGATTGCAATTAAATATGCATAGGAAAAACCAAAAGAAATTTAGAAATTAGATCGAAGGAACACGTTAGGAACATCAAGAGTAAACAATTAGAAAAATCAGCAGTTGCATTTCACTTTTGCACAAAAAATCATGACATAAAGCTAGAACCGAAACTTCTCAAACACATAACCGGAAAACAAGAACTGCCCACATGGGAACAAATCTTCATTTTAAAAAATAGAAACAGAGTATTTAATTTCGATATTCCTCAGAGAGACATTTTCAGCAAGTTCATTGAACCGTTACCAGAAGAAACATCAGAAGAAGCATCGCCATCCACACCATGAAACACCATGGAAACCCAGTTATTGTCCGGTTGATAATGGAGGAAAGTTAACCTTTGAAATGCGTTCCGGAAAATTATGTTGTAAGTGTTGTTCAGTGTTATTAATTGACTCACCTTTTAAATTAAATTGATTACAACAAGACTGTTTTCAAACTTCTATGAAAGGAAGATAGAAAATGTCTTGATTTCTTCACTTTGTTGATTATATCACTGTTGATCCATTGTTTGAGTTCAGCATAATGCAGCAAGAAATAATGAGGAATTTTCATTCAAAATCACAAGTACATTTACCATAAAATATAAAGGAGAGTATGTAAAATGCTATCTTTCCTATGTTTGTTTAGAATAAACTGAATTTTGGAGGACTTTGAATTAAGTTAAATAATAGTCTATAAGAATATAAGCAGCATTAACATCTATGTTGCACTTGCAAAGATATTAATTACTGGCACACATCTGAACTTTAATTCACCTTCCCTTCTAGGGACACAGTTTTTTTATCTAGAATATATGTGTGTGCGTGTGTGTGCGTGTGTGCGTGCGTGCGTGTGTGCGTGCGTGCGTGCGTGGGTGGGTGCGTGTGTGTGTGTGTGTGAAGTTGTACCACTGCAGGCCTGGCAATTAGTTTTCTCTACAGTTGTTTCCTACAAACTAATATACGTATGTGCATGTTCATGAATTACAGACACTCTTTAGCCAATGATTGATAAAAGAACATGGAGGTTATGCAACTACGGAGAGCATCAAAAGCAATATATTGTCCAACAAGAACAAAATTGACAATTAACATTTTGGAGCCTTTAGTACCTCTGGCAAATTAGGAATGTTACTTTAACAGGTTTAAACATTTTATCTATTCATGCAGTCCAGAAACAGAATTTTGGCTCTGATTGAGATTCATGGAAACATGAGTATGGGTAAAGCATGTAATAATAGCATATTGGACACATTTTCAGTATAAATGGCAGTCATTCATAGCATCCTTTTGAGTTTTTGTCAGGTTATTTTACTTTATTTTTTGGACTTGTGTTGTTTTGAATGAAAGCTCCTTAAAAATCATAGCAGATTAAGATGTGACTGAATATTTATTTTCCTGTGTTGAGCAGAAAATGGACTGATGAAGAAATTGAAATGCTTCGGCAGGCAGTAAAAAATTTTGGAGAAGATCTCAACAAAATCAGTGAACACATCAAAGGCAGAACAGTGTAAGTCATAAGCACTTATCAACACATAACAGTTTGTTTTATAAGTAGCTTTTTTACACTCACCTTTACTTTAAAATGTTGAACATACTGGAACATTTTCGAGGTCATTTGACCTCATCCTCGACTGTTGGATAACTGAAGTTCTCACCCACTTCCTGCCTCTCTCTGCTACGGTGGTCCTCTTGCCATCTGGTGTTAAAACTTTGTACTCCTAATGCCAGATGGTAGCAGGACCATCGCAGTAGAGAAAGGGAGCTAGACGGTGAGACCGTCAGTCACCCAACAGCTGAGGATGATGTCAAATGACCTCAAAAATGCTAGAGTATTTTCAACATTTTAAGGAGAAAGTGAGTGTAAAAGAGTGACTCTTAAAAATGACCCAAAAATGAAGAATATTTTACTGTTAATAGTGCCTCTGTTTTTAATATTTCATGTATCAACACATCAGAATTGTGCTCCGTTTTTTGGAAGCACATGTAATATACACAGCTTTAAATAACACATTTTTGAGTAGCACACATTATTACACAGTGATGCTATGGAATTTTGGGATTAGCGATCAAAAGCAGCGTATCACAGGATCCTGCAAATATTACTGTATAGGAAATAAGAATTTTCTTTCTTCACCATTGTAGCACAAGAATTGACTTGGATAACTGTCTACCTTCATGGGCATGAAAGACACACTTCTCATCAGTACCTCCATTGGCCGATGAAAGCATTACTGATTGGAGCAAACATATTACAGGATGAAGTTTGATCAAGTGTGAAATGAGCAACTGGTTTTATCCAGAAACCTTTTCTGTGAAGCCAGGGGGGAATTTGTAGTGTCGTCAAGTTGTCATGGACTGATATTCTGATTCCTTTGTGAAGAAATCCTTGCTAAGAAGTTTTAACTTGACCTAAAATTCAACACAATTTTGGATTTCAAATTCTGTATGTTTTCCTCCAGACAGCGAAGATGACAGTAATTTGTTGAACTTGTTTCAGGCAGAAGTGTGTAGGATTTGAATCTGGTACAGAAAATTTTGATGTGTTGCACTCACATGACTTTCTCTACTCTTGTACTAACCATTCTTTCAAACTCTTACTCCTAAATCTTCTTTGTGTTAGTTGAGATAAACATTTGTACAAATTATCTTATTGCTTATTTCCTTGTAGGTGAAAGGGGAATATTAGAATACAGTAAACTTTGAGTGATAGTCAAATCTTTTAAAGCTTTGAGATCCCATTCTCTTTGCACGCTTAACATATAAAACAATCAACAATGTTCCATTTCATGAAAGTTTCAAGTTTTCCAAAACTGACACAAATAACAAGGAATATCTCTGAAATGGTTCACTCTACAAAAAATTTATTCAGACATAAATTGTGTGTTTTAGCAAGATCTACATTTTTTGTGCAGTACGATTTTGTCTATCTCTTATGGTTTACGAGTTATTCAGAAGTCATCCAGAGTAAACAGGACTACATAGGCTATAGCCAGAAAATTATACATTTCATTTATCATACAAATATCTCAAACATATGGCATTTTAATCAAAAGCATTAGTCATTTTCAAGAAAATCAAAATTTTCGAAAAATTTTCCATGTAAAGGGTAGTTTAGCATGGGGCTGTTTTCTTCAAAATCTTCGTGTCGCATCCTTGAAAGACATTAAAATTAAATACTAACTTTGGTTTTTAACCAACTTCGTTTTTGAGTTATGCTGTCCACAGACTGACACACACACATATGAACACATGCACGCGCACCACACCCACCCACGCACACACACACAAACACACGTATACACACACACACATATTTTTCTAAAAATGCTTTTTATGGATTCAGGGGGCTTCAAAACATATATTTCTGATGAAATTTTGACATCAAATTTTTGGGTGAAATACAATATTTCATCTACTTTACTATACATAATAGGAAAAGTAAAAATGGGGGTTGCCATTTAAAGACAATTTTGGCTTTGAAGTTCTCTTGTTTTCTAGCTGCATATATGTATGCTCATAGTACTTGTAATAGTATTTATAAAATTATTGAAACTACTTAATTGATATGCAGTTCTGGAAATTGTCTAGATAGTTTCTACTCTATAACTCTACAAGCCAAATTGTGGATTCCATCATTTATGCATTGAAACCATTGGGGTAGAAAAAGCTATGAAAACTAAGTTTTAAAAGGAGAAAATACTTTCACTAATATGGAGAAGCAAAGACTAATAAACATATGTAGGGATTTCAAAGGAGTGATTGAAAACAAGAGAACAGAGTGTAATCTGTTAAAGAAAAGAACAAAGGATGAGAAAAATTCCCAATTGTGCAAATAAGTACTTAAAAATCCTTAACATTATTTGTCCTTTTGTACTCATGTCTCGCCTCATCTCAGTGGACACTCTTGAATTAACGGTGCATTGTGGAACTCCAAAAATAATGTTGCAATATAAGTAATTTTTCCCACTCTTCAGTCGAAACTTCTATTCTGTACATCCATCTAGATCTCACCAAGGCATGATAAATTCTTTCTTTCTTTCAAGCCACTCATTGTTACTCAGACCTTTGATCTGTAATCTGTACCAAAGTGCTTCTCATGTACAAGCTTTTTCAATGCTTTCTTGTGTACATTCAGTTCTCAGATCAGAACTACATTGAAGAAGAAAGCCTTTGAGGATGCAGGACTACCTGTTCGACCTATACAAACTGTGCAGGCTGTTCAACCACCACAGCAGAGCATGATGAGCAAATCTTCAGAGGTTACACTGAATATGTTGAATGCTCCAGAGTCAGAAGTGGATGTTGAAGGGCTTGCAGAAGAAGTGAAATTGGAATTTGGTGCTACAGAAGAAGTGACTTCATAGTTTTGAAAGTATGTGAACAGTTATCAAAATTTTGTGTAAGAAATAAAGGGGAGGAGTGAATTAGAGAGAGTCTGAACTTTTTATAGCTATAAATTCAGGAAATGTGTTTTGTAATAACTTATGTAAATTAAATGTTAATCATGTCAATTTTTCTTAATAAATGACATTTATTTAATTATAGAACTTGTTTTTATTCTTAAAGAGGCAGACACCGAGGTTGGAGCAATAAGAACTCTGATCTGATGAGAAATTAGTAGAAATGGATTAGGAATTTACTGTTCCCACCTCATTTTCTACATAAAAATCAATCTCTGGCCTGTAGGAGAATTAAGCAGACATAAACTTATGGGTTTGTTTCACTCTGTGTCCATGTGCAGTGGTAATGACAGAATGCCCATGTGGACAGAACACTGAATTTGCTATGTAACATATAGTATGCATTTTTCACCACCAAAGCACGTTTATTTGGTCATATCTCTAAATAGCACGTAACCCAAGAATATAGAAATAAATTGCTACTTATGTGATCACTAGGTAATGGATTTTAGGTGCTAAAAAGGTTAAATTTACATATTTTTTAGTGCATTAAAAATCAAAAAATATTTGTTAAAAGGTTCAAAATATTTACTAAAAGACAAAAATATTTTCTTTCATTTTACATAATGCAGAAACTTGTAATAAAAAAGAACTGCTTTGATAACTCACCAGTGATGGACTTTTGATATCACATGTCAATTGTTGGAAATTTTTTGGAGTTATGGTGCACAACACATGCCTTCTCTAAATTGTCCATTAGAAATCTGTGCCAATTGTCATGGAGCACTGCCCGGTTTTGGGAGAATGATCGTTCGTCACATGTCACTTGCATATTTCATAAGAAACACATCACTAGTACGTACAATCTCAATGTCTACTTGATGGCCTTCTAGAACTTGGACAACTTGTCTCATGATTTGAAACCCTGTATTTTTTTCAAACACCAATTTGAACTACTCTCAATAGAACAAAGACATTCTTACGAAATTCCATGGGACACGAGAGACTGAACGTGCTGGCAATGCTATCAATGGAGAAGAAGATAAACATCATTCCAGGCTTCAACAGACATGTGATTGAGGAATTTTCTACAGCCAAAAATAGGAGAATTGAGCTGATATACAAAAGTAACAAGTAAGCCTTACATAATAATTTATTGCTTTATTTTCCTCTGTTTTCCTTATATACTACTGTAAGTTGTATATTTTTATTAAATGTTCAGAATGGTAACTACAATAACTATAAAACGGTAATGTTTCTTTAATTTTATTTCTTATTGGTATTATAGTACTCCTAAGAAGTAATATTAAAGGGAAACAATGAAAAGCCTATGTGCAAAGTGTTTAGTTTTCCAAGAATTCTGTGCCCTTTACTACTTCCCAAAAGGAGGGCCATCTCTTACGCTCTCTATGGTCAGGTAGAAAAGGGTCAATTTTTCATTGACATGTCTGACTGGAATCCACAGGTTTTGGAAACTGTAATTATAGAAGATGGGTTTGGTACCATAGATAAGATCCAGAGACCAAGTGACAGTCAATCTTTGGCGTTCATCTTATTTTCTGCCTCCCAAACATAGCTGACCAAATCCAAGATTAAGACAATGTTGATTACCTTTTTTGACAGCAAGGGCTTGATCCATCATGAGTTTGTACCCGATGGTCAAACTGTCAACATGGAAGTTTATGAGGGAGTTTTGAAATGGGTATTGCAACACATCTGTCAGGTTTGGGCACAACTGTATCAGAGTGGACAGTGGAATGTCCTGCACGATGATGCCTGTCCATGCACTGCAATTTGTGTGCTCAACTTTCTTGCTCAGTGCAAGATTTGGCACTGGCAGACTTTTCCTTGTTTTCCTGCCTTAAATTAGTGTTGAAAGGTTTAAGCTTTGCCAACATGTAATATACGCTTCATATTGGTAGCATCAGGTCTGACCTCCTGTAATGATTGTTTCCAAAAACTACTGTCTATGAAATTTCCAGACGTTTCTATTCAAGTTTGCTTCAGTCAGTGTGTGCAGTACAAACCAGGCACAAATCTTCTGTTTCTTCACATGTTTGTGAACAATTACACAAATTCTCCACTGACTTCATTAATTTGGTCCCAGCATGCATCACTGCTTCACTTTGGTGACTTGCACAATTAGGGTGCTTGTTGACATTTCTCTCAATACATATGCACAGATGCTTCATCCTAACCAGCTTGGTTTGTAACATATGGGACCGTTCATCAAATTGTTCAGATGCACCTTGTAGGTTAAACCAAAGGTGGGCAGAGTTATACACTACTAACTTATTGTTAAAAAATATGCAGCCTAACTTTCTATTGCTAATAAACACGTGTGCTTAAAACTATGCCAATTTATTGTATGCAGGCACTGTTGAATCTGCTTGGTCATCTATCTGGATTAAGAATCTTATGAACATACTACTTAATATTTGGAGTGTTTGAACAACCCAAGATCACAACATCTAGGCATTTCTGACAGATTGGCATGCAGACTCAAGCATATAATAATGAGACACAAGTTACTTGGCCATGCGATTATTAAAGTGAACTAGGAATCCATATGTCACTGTTACAAGCTTCAACAGTTTTTGTTCCAAACTGTGAGAACAAAGCATTGCAGTGCCATGGGGTTTTCAATGTTATATTTTAAAAAACAAAATCATCATTCTGAGAGTCTCTTGATTTTAAGTTAACAGGACCTTTAAGAGTAACAAGTTTGAACAATGGCAGTAAGACCAAGAAGTATCATTGTATGAATAATGATAAAATTTCCATATATGATAATTTTGCTTTTAAGCTATTAGGGGTAAATATTTTCCTTATTTTGCTGGATTCTTTGAACCTGAAGCCAGAATTTAACACTGCTAAAATGGTTACTAGCAATTACAACTGTACTTGTGATTAGTACTACTGACTTTGTGGGAACAATGTGCTTTTAACATACAAAATTCAGCTCTGTAATTAACATTAAGATTACTGCATTATTCTATGGATCCACTAAACTCTAATCACAAAGCTGAAGCATTTTTCTGTCTATTTGTGGAATTAAATCAAGGAGAACATTCTGTTTTCTGAAAATCTAGATTTTGAGAATACTTATGCGCACTAAACCCTAGATGCATGAAACTAATGATAAAAAGAATATGTTTAAAATGTGCTTGCAAAAAAGAAAAGAAGCACTTTAAATTAGCCCCTTAAACTTAAACAAGCTTGTGTCATGCATCTAAAGTAGCAGCCAATCCGGATGTTAAGCAAAAAAAGGAACTAGATTGTTAATTTTTTTCTTTCTTCATAATATGAAGGGCTTAGTGGAATAAGGGGCTATCCCTCATTTTGGTCAAACTTGAACTAGTTGCATATTATGTAACCTGAGTCCACCTAGTGTTAGTTTATTGAACTATTAAGAGTGTAGGATAGCCCCTCTGACATATTAGAGAGATAGATAAGTCTTTTGAAGAGCTTTCAGGTATTCTGAGTGGAATATGGGGCTATCGCACTCCTGTTTGAAACCTTTGTCCTGATAGGTCGGCTGTATACTGCATTGGCCAATGGGAGACCAGCTTTCACATCTCATGGTTTAGAAACAAGATGGCTGATGCTGGAAGGTTTGTTGTGCTTGTAAATGAAGAAAATTAGGAAAATAGAAGCAAAAAGAGGAAGAGCTGTAGAAAAATGGAAATATAACAACAGGAATTATTATTTATTTATGCCAACAAACTTACTGTTGGTGTTTTTAAACACACAAGCCGTGTGTGGGCAAAGTTTGAGAGGTAGAACTGGAACTTAAAAATTCAATCCCACAGCTGGGATTTGAACCACAGACCTTCCGCTTACCGGGCAGACGCTCTAACCACTGAGCTATTGTGACAAACTGCCAGAATGGTTTGAGAATTTAATGGCAGTTTGTCACAATAGCTCAGTGGTTAGAGCGTCTGCCCGGTAAGCGGAAGGTCTGTGGTTCAAATCCCAGTTGTGGCATTGAATTTTTAAGTTCCAGTTCTACCTTCTCATAACAACAGGAAGTTAGCGCGGAATAGTGGAAAAGAATATTCTACACGAAAAGGCAAAATTGTGCCTGCTAAAGCATTTACCAATATCCAATGTTGCAAAACTGAATGGTGTGGTTACAAACACATTACAGAAGAAGAGAGTGATGCAGATTTTGGCATTATTGAAAACTTAAAACAACGTACCCAGTATGTGTATACACCTGAGGAGTAGGCAAATCTTATATGAAATGCAAGGAAGCAGAAGCCGTTCTCTGTACTGGAAATGAAGAGAGATTTTGTTAGTCTGGCTCCATTAACAAGTAAATTAACAAAAAGAAACATCCCATTCTGATGGACTTCCGGAAAGCATCCATTCTAAGGTTCGAAGGTGGGCATAAAGTAGACATGTGTTTTGCATATAGTCAATTAGGCCCTTACACTACCATCAGTTTTCAAAAAGGAAAAGGAAAACCACAGAAAATATCAAACAGTCTTCGAACCAAAGTAGGTACCCTACTGGAAGGTCAATCAAAGAAGCAAAATATTGAGACATAACCTCATTGTTGAATTTGTATCTGCTGTGTACCATGAATTTTATTTAAATTTGAGATCAGACAGCATGTGTGAAGTGGGAGAGAACAATGAAGATGAAATCATTTGATTGTGGTGTTTGGAAATTGTGATTGTCACTTTTAATGTAGAATATTGTATGCTGTCTTCAAATTAAGTAAATATTCTTTATGCTATAAACCAACATACTGTGTCCTACATTTGCAGAAAGTTAGTTCAAAACCTTCCTAATTTAGTACCAAAATTATTTAGTGATTGGTAATTGTTTGAGTTATGGAAAATCTAATAAAGCACTAAATATCTCAGAAACACAATTTTGAGGGATACCCCCTTATTCCACTAAGCCCTTCATATATTCTTTCCCATTTCAAAAACAGTACACATATTCACATAATTTTTTAGAGGCACAATAATGGTATATACCTCCACCCCAACAACTGTATCATGCATTTTCAACTGCAATGTAATTAAAAGACTAAACACCAAATTAAATGACAGATGAACTGGACTTGATGTCACGTCAAGAAGAGTAAACATTTACAATGCAGTTAAAAATGTTTCATCATGTACTGAGTGGTTCTGTTAGATACTGACCAGTAGTTTGACTGACCTACTCTATGGTAGCTGCAGAGGCTTCTATTGTGATGTACAGGAAACTCAAAGATGTTCAAAACAAGATCCATCCAGCTCATGCAGCTGATATGAGGTTTGTGGCAACAGCTGTTCTTACGGCATTTGCATAGACAGGTTCTTTCTATTGAATGTGTATTGGACAATTTTATGCATATAGCCGACAATGATTCCAAAGTGATACCGAAATTTAGATTTCAAATCGAATGGGCTTGATAAAGACACGTTTTAGTTTCATTGCCGGATGTGAGATTTGCGATAAGTGTTGAGTAATAACATAGGTAGATAATAGAGTAGGAAGTGTTGTAAGGTGAGCAAGATATGAGTAAATAATAGTCGTTAAATTTGCAGGATAAACGCATTATTGGTTTGAAATTAACGTGTCATGACGTCATACCACATAGTTTGAAATCACGGTCAAAATTCAGGTCTGCCAACCTTAAAAGTCGCGCGATATGTTTAATAAAATATAAAGTAAACATTGTTTAATCATAGAAAGGTAATTATATATTCGAAATTCAAAAAAGAACATGTTATAATAGAAAGGGACATTTCTAAATTGGGAAAAGGAATGAAATAGCATTTTGGATACGAGGCTTTCTTGTGGATGACGTCATGAAATTTAAAATCGGAGAGAACGTTTTCTTAGCGTGGGGACGCCAGGAAGCATGTTCACTCGCCCCAGACCGGTAGTGGACGTTGTGGTGTACACACGTGAGTGCGATTCCTCTGTGAGTATATATAAGTATCGAAAATCGGCATAACTCCCGAAAATGTCAAAAGAGTGAAAAATAAATAATCTACAAAAGTTCTTGTGGGATAATCTATAAAACATCCCTACGCATACCCTGGATTAAAGAGATTTCATGCTGAACTAGCCGGAGCAAACATCACCATTCTGCATCAAAAGGGCGACACAATGTGAACCAACAACATTTTTCGCAACAAAAGTCATTTCAGTCTATGGAAAATAAAAAAATTAGTCCAGTCATGAAAGTGGAAACCTAGCCGTAAAGTGCTGCTGACTGCCATTATGTTGACAATCTCCAAACACTAACAACATATCAACTATAACTAATGTTGGGACAAGTGAACAAAATATTTAAATGCTTTTCTCTCCACTTTCATCTTATTTATTGAAGATTAGTTTATGGGAATTTCTTCCTCACAGTTGTATGGTCAACCAGCATTCCCATGGATGGTTTAGTCCTACTTGGCATTATGCTGCCAAATGAATGAAGTCATTTACAGTGGGGATTTCAAAATTCATTAATTTTACTCCATTCTTGATGATAATGTTTTCCAAGAGCTTAGTTCCAATGGTTTCTTGAACAGGTTTCAACAATCTAAAGTAAAAACAAATTAGAAACTGAAAGCTTCACTTATCTTAGTAATATTCCAAGTTGTTTGGTGCTAACAAGTTTCGAGTTGACTCCAACTCATTCTCAAAGCTATACAAACAAATTTGTTACTATAGATACTGATGCTCATTTTAATCACCCATCTCTGAAAACAAAAACCTAGAAATACAGTCTATTGGAGGGATTTCAAAATTCATAACATGGTTTCTGTCTTTTAAAATAAACATCTTTTCCCAAATCAATAAATCTATAGGTTCATTTAATTGTTTTAATAATTTAACCTCTGGATTAATTTCATAATTAAATGACCAAAAATGATCTGCCACAGCTGATTTATCCGTTTGTTTGTATTTAATATTTCTAAAATGTTCTTTTATTCTGATTTCTAAATGATGTTTAGTTTTACCATTATAAACCTTATCACAATCCAAACAGTTAAATTGATAAATGTCAGATTTTTTGTTATTTAGAATTTTATCTTTTTTAGAAAATTTAGTAAATTTTGTATATTAAATTTATTTTGAGGGACCAAATTTATTCCATATTCAGAAATAAACAAAGGCTTTCACGGCCGGAGTCATAATTAGAAGAATACTTCTGGGCTGAGAGGCCGTGGTCCACTGGGCTCCTTCACTCCCCCAGACGTTTCACTTGGAGCTACGGCAAGCATCATCAGTGGCGATGTACAACTCTCCTAGGTCTCTCGGTCACTACTGAATTGCCGGCAGAAAGAGCAGGTTTATATGTGCTGGTAGGTACTGCCCTTCCTCCTCTTCGTTCCGCTAAAGATCCCAGAGACCCATTCACATCGGCTGGAGTGTACCGAATACCTTGCTCTTGCGGGTCAGTCTACGTGGGCACCACCCAACGCAGTATCAATACCAGGTTAAAAGTACACCATAGACATTGCCGCCTGGGACATCCGTAGAAATCAGCAGTTGCCAAACATGCCTTAGAAGCACCCGGTGAACACAGCATCCGCTACGATGAAACAGATATCCTTGCTACAACTTCCCATTGCCACGCACGCCTATACCGTGAAGCAATCGAAATTTACAAGCATAAAGACAACTTTAATATAAAAAAAAAGCTCTCAAACTTCATAAGACATGGTACCCTGCTCTGCTAAACAGACCCACAGCCAAACCCTGTGGACCAATCATAGGAGATCACAGGAAACAGGTGGACCAATCAGGTTACGGGAGGGCGGTACCTACCAGCACATATAAACCCGCTCTTTCTGCTGGCAATTCAGTAGCGATCAAGAGACCTAGGAGAGTTGTACATCGCCACTGATGATGCTTGCCGTAGCTGCAAGTGAAACGTCTGGGAGAGTGAAGGAGCCCAGTGGACCACGGCCTCTCAGCCTGGAAACATATTCTTCTAATTATGCCATATTCTTTAAAAAGTTTTTTATTGGCCCATGAATGGTAAGTAAACTTTTTAAAAATACATTTATCTTTTATTTTTTTAGGTTAGAAACCTCTTTAACAGCCTTTTGATACTTAAATTTTTCTATCTTTTTATGTATAAAATCTGTATTAAAACCATTAATTACTGCAGCATTAATAATGTGTTTGTATTCTGTGTCAAATTGTTCTTTATTAAGGGGTATATTTATTAACCTATAAATTAAACTATTGAAAACAGCAAATTTATGTGCAAAAGAATTAAAACTTTAACTATCAGTGTGAGTAGATTTTCTATAAATACCAAAATTCAATTTATTGTTATGTCTTTTAATTTTTAAGTCCAGGAACAGAAGGCATCCATTATTTTTGGTTTCCAAAGTAAATTATATGGCTTTATCCTGTTAAATAAATTATTAAACAATTAAATGAACCTATAGATTTAATGGTTTGGGAAAATATATTTATTTTAAAAAACAGAAACCATGTTATGAATTTTGAAATCCCTCCAATAGACTGTATAGGTTTTTGTTTTCAGAGATTGGTGATTAAAATGAGCATCAGTATCTATGGTAACAAGTTTGTTTGTATAGCTTTGAGAATGAGTTAGAGTCAACTCGAAACTTGTTAGCACCAAACAACTTGGAATATTACTAAGAAAAGTGAAGTTTTTAGTTTCTAATTTGTTTTTACTTTAGATTCTTGTTGCTTCACTGTTAATAGCTTCATTATTTCCTTATTTAGGTTTCAACAATTTTATCTCCTGTTTTATTTGTGATTTGAAGACCAAAAATGATTTACTACAGCAGACTTCTCTATGTACTTGAATTTGATGTTTTTCCAATGTTCTTTCATCTGACTTCCAGGCTTCTTTCTGCTTTCGCAATGTATATTTTCTCATTCATTTGGTATATTCTGGATAACTTCATTTTTGGTGTGCTATTTTTGAGTGAGTGAGTGAGTTGGATTTAAGGGCCCGTCGACAACTAGGTCATTAGGGCCCACTATTTTTGAGTGGGTGGTCAATAGATGACATCTGAGGCAGCCAGTATTTCTTTCTTCTTCTTTTTATGTCACTTTGGTGTTTCAAGGTAAGCAAAATTAAACAGAGTAATAGCCTCTTCATTTCTTGAAATACAGAACTTATGGGTCCGTGACTTATATTCTGATACTAAATTGACTATTCAAATCAACATTATTTAAGTTTTTGCTTTGATTGTACTACTTACCAGTGGCACATGCTGGCAATGACTTGGGCTATCACTGCCTACCAGATCCAGACTATAAGGGGTTATTATTTATTTATGCCAGCAAACTTACTGTTGGTATTTTTAAACACACAAGCCATGTGTGGGCAATGTTTGAGAGGTAGAACTGGAACTTTAAAATTCAATGCCACAGTTGGGATTTGAATCACAGACCTTCCGCTTACCAGACAGGTGCTCTATAACCATTGAGCTACTGTGACAACCTGCCAGAATGGCATTGAATTCTCAAACCAGTTCGTATTTCTCCTGGTAAACCACAAAGGCAGTCTCACATGAGAGATAATTACCCCAATGGTGACTTACTATTGTAAGTACTTTATGTCCCAGGATTAAATAACCTTCAGATGGTAATTATTATTTATTTATGCCAGCAAACTTACTGTTGGTGTTTTTAAACACACAAGCCATGTGTGGGCAATGTTTGAGAGGTAGAACTGGAACTTAAAAATTCAATGCCACAGTTGGGATTTGAACCACAGACCTTCCGCTTACCAGACAGGTGCTCTATAACCATTGAGCTACTGTGACAACCTGCCAGAATGGCATTGAATTCTCAAACCAGTTCGTATTTCTCCTGGTAAACCACAGAGGCAGTCTCACATCAGAGATAATTACCCCAATGGTGACTTACTATTGTAAGTACTTTATGTCCCAGGATTAAATAACCTTCAGATGGTAATTATTATTTATTTATGCCAGCAAACTTACTGTTGGTGTTTTTAAACACACAAGCCATGTGTGGGCAATGTTTGAGAGGTAGAACTGGAACTTAAAAATTCAATGCCGCAGCTGGGATTTGAACCACAGATCTTCCGCTCTTACCAGGTGGGTGCTCTAACCTTCCGTTAGGTGCGCACCCTGGTAGAACACTGTTAGTTGAGTGGGGCCCGTGCTATATTTTTGTGCTTATATGCTTGTATTTATTTTTTAAACTTCATTTTTCCTTCATTCCCATGTTTAGCTTCATTTAGCTTAACTATGCACAGATTTTATTAGCATCTTACTAGATAGTTCAAAGATAGATAAAATGTAGTATGAATACAGTGTATATTAGAATTTGTACTACACTACATGGAAAGATAATGAATTGGAATTTTCAGGTGTACAACTTCTGATTGAAGTGTATGTGAAGTGGAATGTGAGAAGAAAGCAGGTAAACCATAAGAAAAACAAAGAATGTCTGGTTTCTTTAATAAAATTTACATATTGGGGAAGTATACAAACTGCATCAAACAATCCATTCAGTGCATTTCTATTTTCTTTAATCTTTTCATTGTGCAAACAGTCAACAAATTTTTTTATAGTTCAATGAATGGTCTGCCTGTTGTGTTGAAAGTTTTTAAGGCTGTAAAAGATTTTATATGCATCGTTGATCTCATATGTTTATCCAAAGCTGGGATTAAATGCACTAAATTTGCGAAACTCTTCATGTTTCAGGGTATTTTCTCGGTTGCAAACAAGTATGGGCAGCAATAAAGTTTAATTTACATGAGTCAGTCAGCCACACATACTTATCATAATCGTTTATATTAAAACACCTTTTATAAGTATACTTATTTCTTTTGCTTCTGCTCATACTGCAAGTGTTTTACTATCACTAATTTATCCTTGTGTTTCAACAGTAAGTATGATGGTTTCACTAATTGTTTTAGTACATATTGTTCGTCTATTTCAAAATGGATGGATGGACGGACAGGAGGAGTAACGGAGGGAGGGATGCAGGAAGGGAGGGATGAACGGATGGATATGAAAAATAAATGAATAAATCATACAATTGATCAATCAATCAATAAATATGAAATAAATAATACTAATACAGCTGTTGAGGACTGTAACAATCATACAATTAAAAACACGTTCTTTCTTGCTTTTAACTTCACATGCTAGTGTTATGCAGCCAGTTGTGTTCATACGGCACATTTCGGAGACGCTCATATGAGATTGGCAACATGGGATACTGAAGCCTTGGTATGGGCCTCAATGATAGCTTTGACAGCCCACAATATATGCCACTGTTATACATAGTATATTTTCCAAGGGTAGGTTACTATGTTGTTAATAACATATTAATGCTACATTATACTGTAAGTCATTAAATACATTGTGAAATTAACTAAACTTTAGTCTTATTTTCTGTGTACTTTAAAAATAACAAGATGTCCCACTATGGGTTTCAGCCCTTCAATTGATGCTTGTGGAACTGAAAGGCCTCAGGCAAGGAACAAAAAGGGTTTAGGAATTAAGTTATTAGTAATAATTGATTTATTCATCAAACATAAATAGGAATGTTCTGAAAACATGTGGTGTAGTGCCAAATTATACAAATCCTAATAATGGCCCATACAGTACATTGTGTGTTTCTTGAAAATAAGGAAATTAGTAACTATAATTGAACTGATTGATAACTTTGTTTTTTTTTTAAAGTATAAATACGTTTACAAACAAAATTTTACTTAATGTGTAAAGTTTGGAGTTTTGTTATTCTAACTTCACTTCTTAAACCAGAACTTAATAAAGCATATTTCAAAGACTGTTGTCCTGATCATCAGCCTTGATTCTCTGCCATGCTTCCTCCAAAATAAACACCAAATTTTCATACAAATTAAAATAACTTCATTGTGTTTTCCCTAAAGAAAGAAAGAGTAAAAAATGTTTGCTTGTTCTACTTGTTCTAAATATGTATAAGAAGTTTGTTTGCTTACATAGTTGTGCTTTAATAGTTCCATATGATTATCATCAAGAAATGCCAAATTTGGAGTAAAAAGGACTGTTTTCATTTGTGGCTTAAATTTAATGTGTAAAGTGCCATTTATTGCTTTTAAAATATAATATTTATATTTGTTTATCAACTAGTTTAGAATTAAATTGATATCCCATGTTTATGACTATAAATATCATTTGCAGTCCATATTAGCAGCTCATAATTATCTGGCAACAAATGATAAGCCTAGAAACTTTGTTAAAAAATACTGTTTAGTTTTATATTAAATGAGTGTAATTAACAATAAAACTAAAATTACTGACCTGAACTAAATGACAGGTTTTGTGTGTATTGTTTCTTAAAGTTTCAAATACATAATTTGTGGCATTATACTGTGTGTGTCAATATTGTAAAATAATATAAAAATCTACATGTTGAAATTATTAAAGAGGTAAAAAAGCTTTCAATATTATTGACAATTTAATTTCACTTCAATATTTAATCACAATATGTTTAAAATCTAGTATTATCTGAGAAAGTTTAAACAAAGGCATAGAAGAAACAGCTTTAGGAGTTTTACAAACACGGATGGAACACTCCACAGCAGTACACAGCATTGATGTTATTGCACCATATGCCTAGTAGCTCTTTAAAACAGGATCATGGTGAAGCTTGATACTGATTGTGCTGTTTCCTGAAAAAATTACACAAATATACAATTCTCTTTGGTAAAAATGTTGAGATATTGTAAATTAATTATATAGGTATGCAAGCACTGTGTACTTTTTATTCATGTATTAGCATTTGACAATGCTCCATGCTTGTATTACAAGTTTTATGAGCAATAAATTTGAATTTGAAAAAAAAAAAAAACAGATTTTCCATATTAACCAATTTGTAAAACATTTGATTTTGGATGAATAACTGATATTAATATGCTATAACGGGTTTCTCTGTCTGTCAGTCTCTCTCTCTCTCTCTCTCTCTCTCTCTCTCTCTTGGGAATGCTTTAAAACCTAGCACCTTTCAGGTCCCTTATTTTCTCAAAAGGGAGGAGTGGGTTTATAATGGGCTGCAAAACGAAAAAGAATATTCAATATTAAGTAGTTTTTTCAAAAGCTATGGTAAGTAGAAGGTATGTGACATATAAGGTCCCTTATACTAGAAAGCCAGGAGGGGCTAATTTGACCCATAAATATAATCTATTTTGGTAGAAAAAATTAATCTTCTGACTTTTATTCATTTAAGCGCTCATTGGAGTTATCAAAATTGAAATTTCCTTTGTCATTCAGTTGTGACCTATGATGTCATTTACACTAAATGCCTCAGGAGTTATATTGATCCCAACTATACTTTTTCATTTTTGACAAACTGATTCCATTTCATTGGATAGTAATGACTAGTACATTTATATCAACAGTTACAAATTTTGACAACAATGCTTGTGTTTAGAAATTAATAGTATCAAGAATGCCCTTTAGTCAGACATTCTATTTGTTGTTCAACTCAGCTGTAAGTAGGAAGTTGTATTGAAAAGAAGTAAAAGCTTATAAGATAAAAAAGTTATTTCATCAGTAGATGTCCTATATGAGAAGAAGATGAAGTAGGTACTTGCAGAACTAATGAATGTTCTTGATAACTTGCTTAGAATAAAGTGATTATAGTTTTCAATTCAAACATTGTATTTAATTATTAGAGTCAAACTGACCCACCCACCCACACATTCACTCATTCATTCTGGTATGAAAAAAAAAGAAAAAAAAAACAGGTATTCTTGCATTAAACCCCATTTTTATAAAAATGTGTAGTTTTGCTTTATATCTCTTTTGTGTCTGTGAAGAGCATAACTCAAAAATAAAGATTGGATATACAGGATGTTTTAAAAAAAGGTGTATGATATTCCAACAGGAGCTGGGATTGGTAAAAACTAGAATAAATATTCCTATAAACATATGTCCAGAAACAAATAGGTACTCATTATTTATTTATGCCAACAAACTTACTGTTGGTGTTTTTAAACACACAAGCCGTGTGTGGGCAATGTTTAAGAGGTAGAACTGGAACTTAAAAATTCAATGCCACAACTGGGATTTGAACCACAGACCTTCCGCTTGCCGGGCGGACGCTCTACCACTGAGCTATTGTGACAAACTGCCAGAATGGCATTAAATTCTCAAGTTAGTTCGTATTTTTCCTGGTAAACCACAAAGGCAGTCTCACATCAGAGACAATTACCCCAATGGTGACTTACTATTGCAAGTACTTTATATCCCAGGATTAAATAACCTTCACATGGTAATTATTATTTATTTATGCCAACAAACTTACTGTTGGTGTTTTTAAACACACAAGCCGTGTGTGGGCAAAGTTTAAGAGGTAGAACTGGAACTTAAAAATTCAATGCCACAACTGGGATTTGAACCACAGACCTTCCGCTTGCCGGGCGGACGCTCTACCACTGAGCTATTGTGACAAACTGCCAGAATGGCATTAAATTCTCAAGTTAGTTCGTATTTTTCCTGGTAAATCACAAAGGCAGTCCGCCCGGCAAGCGGAAGGTCTGTGGTTCAAATCCCAGTTGTGGCATTGAATTTTTAAGTTCCAGTTCTACCTCTTAAACTTTGCCCACACACGGCTTGTGTGTTTAAAAACACCAACAGTAAGTTTGTTGGCATAAATAAATAATAATTACCATGTGAAGGTTATTTAATCCTGGGATATAAAGTACTTGCAATAGTAAGTCACCATTGGGGTAATTGTCTCTGATGTGAGACTGCCTTTGTGGTTTACCAGGAAAAATACGAACTAACTTGAGAATTTAATGCCATTCTGGCAGTTTGTCACAATAGCTCAGTGGTAGAGCGTCCGCCCGGCAAGCGGAAGGTCTGTGGTTCAAATCCCAGTTGCATTGAATTTTTAAGTTCCAGTTCTACCTCTTAAACTTTGCCCACACACGGCTTGTGTGTTTAAAAACACCAACAGTAAGTTTGTTGGCATAAATAAATAATAATTACCATGTGAAGGTTATTTAATCCTGGGATATAAAGTACTTGCAATAGTAAGTCACCATTGGGGTAATTGTCTCTGATGTGAGACTGCCTTTGTGGTTTACCAGGAAAAATACGAACTAACTTGAGAATTTAATGCCATTCTGGCAGTTTGTCACAATAGCTCAGTGGTAGAGCGTCCGCCCGGCAAGCGGAAGGTCTGTGGTTCAAATCCCAGTTGTGGCATTGAATTTTTAAGTTCCAGTTCTACCTCTTAAATAGGTACTCGTTGATTTTGAGATATGAGTCATTTTACAAAAATGTGCAATGCATGCACATTTTTTATGGGTTTGGCATACACCAATGTCTTTAAATGTCCCCATAATCAGAAATCTAATGGATTGAGGTTCAGCTAATGGGGAGTCCAAGCTACGAGACCTCCTTGACGTATCCATCGTCCATTGAATGTTTGGTTTAAGTATTATACAATGAATAGAAATGGAGTGGTACCCCATCATGCATAAATCACATGCGTCGTCTTCCTACAAGCACAATGTCCTCCAAAACCCCGAGTAACTCATCACACAGGAGTCAGTGATACACAGCACCTGTTAATCTGTTTGGTAAAATGTATGGTCCTAGTAGTCTGTCACCCACAATTCCTGCCCACATATTGAGACTAACACGATCCTGATGCCTCGACCCCAGGACTGCTCTAGGATTTGCATCTGACGTGTGTGTTGTAATTTATTGTGCCATTTTTGCTGAATCCCGCCACATCCATAAATAAAATGCTGGTTGTTAATTGCGGATCTTCAGCAATCTGGTGTAGAAGCCATTGACATAATTCTGATCTGGCATTGCGACCAGGTGGCCTAAGAGTTTGCACATGAACATGGCAAGGATACAGCAACTGCTCATGCAAAATAAACCATGCAAGAGCATGGTTAATACCTTCAGCAGCTGCAATTCTTCACACACTTGTTTGAGGATCCATTCTACCTGTTGTAACCTTGGTTCCTCTGTTTCTGGCTTGCTAACAGTACGAGATCTACCGTGATCCATTGTCCTGGCTGCAAATGATCCTGTTTCTGCAAGTTGAGGTTTCAGGACCGCTTTACTCTCAGTATGCAGGCAGGAATTGTGGGTGACAGACTTCTAGGACCATACATTTTACCAAACAGATTAACAGGTGCTGTGTACCTATCCTCGATTCCTGCGCTTTGAGCTACCTATACTTTTGGAGGATGTTGTGCTTGTAGAAAGACGTGGTTTATACATGAGGGGGCACCACCCCATTTTCTATGGATTGTGTGATAATACTTATGGGAAGGTTGTAAGCTCTATGCTTGCAATGTTAATTTTAAGAAGTTTAACACCGCTTTTCAGAGTAACTATTTGCTCTAGTAGTGTGAAATTTGGTACACATATAAATCAATGCTTTCTAATTCTACAGATTTTTTATATTACATAGATATGTTGATTCATATTTTTAAAATAATTATAATGAATATATTATTTTTTTCACCCAGTTTTTAATAAGACAAATTTCTAGCATCCATGATTTTAATGGCAGTGTTATAAGAAAAAGTCAGCACCACCATAACCAGATAACCCAGAAATGAGTGGTAAAAGTTTCATTACTCTAGAATAAGTGGTTCCTGAGAAAATGGGACAAATGTAGGCAGAAAAATAAGTTTGAGAAAAACCTCACTCAAAATTAGGGGAGGTTGTAAGCTCTATGCTTGCAATGTTAATTTTAAGAAGTTTAACTCCACTTTTCAGAGAAACTATTCGCTCTAGAAGTATGACATTTTGTACACATATAACTTAATGCTGTTTTAAACGTACTGACTTTTTATATCACATAGATATTACTTCCATATTTTTAAAAAAAAATTTAACAAATATACAATTTTTTTTATTCACATCCGTCCTTGGACAGTTAAATTTATTTTAAAGACGCTTCTGGCATGTTTTTAATGGTTAAAAGACTAGATTATGATAAAATAGGGGTTAAACTTGCAAAATCAGCAGAAAACATAGATTCTAAATTAAGAACAAATTAGAAACTAAAAACTTCACTTATCTTAGTAATGTTGCAAGTTATTTTTTCTAAGATAAGTGAAGTTTTTAGTTTCTAATTTGTTCTTACTTTAGAATCTTGTTGCTTCACTGTTAATAGCTTCAATTTTCCTTAATTTAGAAAACACAAAATTGATATTTTTGACCCAAACTAGCTCCCCTTAAACCAAACATTTAATGGACGATGGATTGGTCGAGAAGGTTTAGTAGCATGACCTCCCTGTTCGCCGGACCCCAATACAATGGGTTTCTGGCTATGGGGACATTTAGACATTGGTGTGTGCCAAACCCATCAAAAATGTGTGTACGCTGCACATTTTTGTAATATGGCTCATATCTCAACACATAATATTTGTTTCCAGACATATGTTTATAGGAACATTTATTCTAGTTTTGATCAATCCCAACTCCTGTTGCAATATCGGACACTGTTTTAAACACCTTGCATATTAAACTGTACACATGGTCTGACCACAGAAAAAGGACACACAGAAAATATGGTTGCCCCGTCTTACTTTCCAGTTAAATTTTTTATTATTAAATCTGACCTTATACAAAGGTTTGCCATGTGACACAGAATAACTTACAGGTGTTTTAAATAAATACATACATACAAGGGAAAGTTGTTTTGATTCAACCATGTGATCTTCTGATATACATATAAGTAGAATAAAAATTTACGGTACAAGCATACATTTTCTTTCATGAGTATTATTGGAAGACTGGCAAAACAAGGTATTTATTTAAGATCAAGAACCAACAGAGGTAAGAACATTAGGTACAGCTATAAAGAGAGTTCCAAGATAACATAAAAAGGAAACAGTGAGTGACACACTCACTCGTATAAGTGGTCATAACATAATGGCACACTACGCCCCATATACCAAGGTCACTATGAAAGTTTTGAGATGTGAGAAAATGAAAGTTAATCCACCTGAATTAGATGCAAGATGGGACAGCCCCATCCATAATGGATAAACTGGTATCAGGTAGTGACTCTCCCACTCCAGGAATTCCAGCAGTGCAAGGATGAACAAAACGCAACATGCAGGTAGCCAGGAGCTTGGAAGAGGCCATTTTTACTCTTTCCAGGCATGCAATTTTTTATCATCAGAATAAAAAAAAATCACATGGGGCCAGGTCGGTACCATATGGTGGATGAATCATAAATTTGGCCTCTGTAGATTACAGGAACTGAACTGTGATGTTAGCCATGTGTGTGAACGAATTGTGATGGAGAAGGATCCCTCCTGGTACCATGCACTGCCGCCATTCTTGAAGCTTGGCAAAAACTTTTGGCAAGCAAACTGTGGTGCACCTATGAGCACTTTAGGAGAAATGAGGCCATAATTTTCTTGTGGACACTTTGGCGGCATTTCACTTTTGTTGATGGATTGTCATCACTAGAGCTGAGATTTCTATGTATTAAATTTTTTCCTTGCGACTTAGATGCTAGGAAAAATTTTTGTAAAATCCTTCATCACTGTGGCAGTATCTACTTTGCCTGCAGCTCGTAATTTCATTTGGGTAGCATAGGTTAGTATTTCTGAATCCACTTCAGCAGGAAAGTCTTCAGTCTTTTGCCTTTTGCTTCGGTTGCTTGACTGGAATGCCTTAGATGGTCTGCCTGCATGGTAAGGTGAAATAATTGCACAAGCTATTTCCAAGGTACCTTGAAGCCAGCTACTATTGTTTTTCAAGAATCTACTTTCCATATCATGAGCAGCTAGTTACCTAACTTTAATCTTTGTTTTAATATATGAAAATATGTGTTTGAAATGTGGCACTTTGACATTAGCTATTAAATTACCCTTCTAAATATCTCTCCCCTTTGATTAATTCCTATCCGCCAGATCTTCAGGATAGAGCAAGTTCACATTAAACAACACGTGCATAACAAACAATTTATTAAAATAATTTAAAAGGTTTAAACAATATATATATGCTAAGTAAAACCTTTCTAACATTACATCAGATCTGGTGAAATTAACAGTATGAGAAAACCACAAATCATATACACAATTCAAACATTTAAAACCGTTTTTAAACTTGTCCTAACTACACAAACTTTAAAACTCAATTCTTTTTTTTTTATACAAAACCTTGACCTACACTAAATAAACATTTAAACTTGACCTACCCTATATAACACAACCCCCTGAATGCTCCTATACCATGACGGAAAATGGAATTACACTCTCGCTGATTATCTTGGTAGAGTTCCATCAGGAGTACGTCCCTGTTTCCTTTCAGCTTTCTGTTCTTAATTTCCTCTCCTTTACTTTCATTAGACTTTCTTTTTGTCTGTTTAGCTGCTTGTTTGTTACTGTCTTTTGATGGGGATTTTTCTGAGCTTTCTTGTTTCTTTTCCTTTAATGGTTTTGCTATTGATTCTCGATTTTCTTTTTGTTGTTTACCAGTAATTACTTTGGTAACATCCTTGTTTGTATTTTTCTGTCCCTTTACAGGTGAAGCTTCTTGCTTTTTTTGTTTATCTTGTTTAGAAACAGTGTTGCTGGATCGCTCATTTTCAGCATCTTTTTTTTTAGCGGTCCCTTTCATATGTGCTTGTTCATCACTTGATGTATTTCCTTGCCCAACATGTGACTTTTGCTTATCCGTAATTTTTCTTTTCTTGCCAGTTGGTTTCCGGTCATCACCTGTATACGTGAGCTGGACAAATGCAGACTGTTCCGCAGATTTGAATCCAAACACAAATACAAGAACGGCACATATTAATACAAATCCTACTGGAAATGCATAATGGGGATTGACAACTTCAGACAGTTCCATTTTCCATGTCCTCTTCAGTTCAACTCCACTGTTTACATCAACACTCACCGTTCCACTCTCAGGACATACCCCCTCTGGCTGTTCCCAAACCTATAATAATTTCTTCTATATTAACCAACAGTATTACTCTTAATACCGTTACAGCTTGTCCTCTGCTAAACTTCCCCTTTTTATTAGCAACTTCTCCAGGTATTACAATTTTTTCTTGATGCCATTATTGCACTCTTTCAGTAAGTCACAATCTTATTTGTGTTTAATGAAGGTGATTTTAGATAGCCCTAAAATAAAGTGAAAAGCAAATACCTGCTCAGGAAGATAGCAATGATGGTTATTATAACCGTAACTTAGAAATAAAAACCTTATGCAGTAATTAAAAAAATTATGTATTAAGAACAAAAAGGGCATGAAGGTGCAGCTAGTTTCAATGATTTGTATATAAAAAATTATTATTCTTTTCAATACTATCAACAAAAATACCAAGGCACACTCTGAAGTATAAGTTATCCATTCGAATTTAAATGTCATATGTTAAAAATGTAAACTTTATGGTGAATATTGCTTTAGACGCTTAAAATGATTCATTATAGAGAACTTTTAGAGAAAAATATGGCTGTTTAATTAGTGCATACTGCCTGGGGATAATGCATCATGAACAAATACCATTAGATTCACTACAACACTTTTATTTATCACATAAGTGATATACATAACTGCAGAGGCCATACATAAACTATCAGACGTGCAGTGTCAGGAGATCCAAATTCAAACTCTCTGTACACTCAACTGTTTATATGGAAAAATATAGATAATGTACATATCTAGCTACCATAACGAGCGATTCATTTATGCCTGAATTGACTTTGAAAATTTGAATTTTGGCCATCTTTAGGATGCAAATACCCCATTATGTGCTGCTGGAATTCCTGGAGTGGCAGAGTCACTACCTGATACCAGTTTACTCACAAAGGATGGGACTATCCCATCCTGCATTCAATTTGAGTGCATCAACTTTCATTTTCTCACATCTCAGAACTTTTGTAGTGACTCTTATAGGTGTGGTGATCAGCCTTACACTCAAGAGGTCCCGAGTTAGAATCTTGGTTAGGGTAAGTTACCAGATAAGGTTTCTTCCCTAGGTTTTCCCTTAACCTGAAAAGGTGAATGTCAAGTAACTTTGAGCTCTATGGACCTTGGGCTCATTTTAGCATCATTCCACCCATTTTATTCATTGAGCAATATTATATTATGTTGGAGGGTATTAATACATAAAAAATCTGATGTGTTGCACTCACATGACTTTCTCTACTCTTGTACCAACCATTCTTACAAACTCTTATTCCTATATGTTCGTCTTAGTTAAGATAAACATTTGTACATAATTACCTTATTGCTTATTTCTTTGTAGGTAAAAGGGGAATATTACAATACAGTAGGCTTTGTGCGATAGTCAAATCTTTTAAAGCTTTGAGATTCCGTTCTCTTTGTAAACTTAACATATATATAAAAAAAATGAACAACAATGTTCCATTTCACAAAAGTTTCACACACATAACAAGGAATATCTCTGAAATGGTTCAACCTACAAGAAACTTTATTTGGACATAAATTGTGTATTTTAGCAAGATCTACATTTTTTGTATAGTATGATTTGGTCTACCTCTAACGGTTTACCAGTTATGCAAAAGTCGTCCAGAGTAGATACTACTACAGGGGCTATAGCCAGAAAATTCAAGATATAAATTTAATTTGTTATAAAAATATCTAAAAAATATGGCATTTTAATCAAAATCGTTAGAGCCATTTTCCAGAAAATCAAAATTTTGGAAAGATTTTCCATATAAAGGATAGTTTAGGGTGGGGCTATTTTCTTCAAAATCTTCATGTTGCATCCTTGAAACTTATATACCTACTTTTCGTTTTTGAGTTATGCTATCCACAGACACACAGACTGACACAGAGACAGACACACACATGGACCTTTTTCCAAAAATGCTTCTTTTGGACTCAGGGGGTCTCAAAGCATATACTTCCGGTGAACTCTTGACATTGAATTTTTGGGTAGGATACAATACTTCCCCTACTTACCAGTAGAGAAAGTAAAAAGGAAGAAAAAAGTCCATATAAGATTTATGTGTACAATATCTTTGTATAAACCAGACACAGATGCAATGCTGGCCATAAATGGCAATGAAATTGCTGACTTTGATCTATGACAGTGTTTTAATCATGTCAACGACTTTAGGGATTTGGTAGCACCTGTCTGCTAACATTCGAGTTAGGTATAATGGGGCCTAATCCATCAAACCTGCTCCAAGTGCAATGATGAAACCACTGTTGATTTCTATCAACAACTATGCAAGCGCAGATATAATGCCCTTGCATAAAGGAAAAATATCCATTTCTACCAATCATTACATGTAATTAGAGGCATACGCACAGAGTTCATTGGGGACAGAAATACATGGAAATGCACAATGTCAGTCATACCTTTCTTACATGGTTACTTTTAGAAATTTATTCAAATGAGAGGGATATCTCACTTGCATAACTGTATACGATTCATTGACTAAATAAGGGATTAATTTGAAGAGCAAACAACTTTAAGTATTTATAGGATCAGAAGGCAAATAGGAGTATTTCGAGGCTGAATTTCCCAGACAGGACTCATACCCCATCAGTGTGTTGACCCATGCAAATAGGAGAATAGGAACAATAGAGATATGGAGCAGCTTCGGCACTGAAGCTAGGCTTATTGTACCAAGGGGGCATCCCGGGAGGAATGATGAGGTGAGAGAAGACAGCAGGTGGTCAGATCTAGACTAATGGCACAGACATTGACAGAGGCCCCTAAAGATTCCAAGTTTGACAACACCTCAAAGTCTTTAGGTCTTCTGGGGCCAACTCAGGGAGATCTCGGCACGGAGTCCAACACCCCCAGATGCTGTCCCCTTTTCTACCCCTATTCTACGGACAACAAGGGATGGAAAGAGTTCCTGTGTGCATATCATCCCTGCCAAGCTGTACCTAATGCTTTCGCTGACACTTGCGACCCTGAAAGAACCAACGGGATGAGCGATGAATGAAATTATTAATGAAACGAAACGAAAGGACAGGAAATTTGTGGGATGTAATTATCCTTTCCAGCATTTGCCTGGCAACCCTGGGAAACCCCCGAAGAAACCTATGGATCAAGAAGGTCAGCCATGGGAATCGACTCCACAATCTCCCAAATGTGAGCTTCACACATAGGTAACTGCAGAGCCATGTCACTCAGTGACCAGCGTAAAAGTTCTGCTTTCACTTCATTACAATTACTGGAGGTGCTCCCAGTTAGTATGTTTAATCACTCTTAACAACTAATATTTGGAACGATAATTTTTCAAAAGAACGAACTAAATTCCCTGTCATCCCTTAATACTTACCACTGTTTAAGTGTTTATTATTTTATTTACTTGTGTATTAACCACAGACTAAATCTGTAAGTATATACGAGTTACAGAATACAAAAAGTGAGATCCTATTGCTGCAATATTATGGTCTTGGATACCTGGGAACTGTTTGAGTCCTCCTCTGCGCACGAGAGGTTCATGATAACTTTATGTATTTGTGTCACCCTAATGTTGTTCCCAGTTGTTCTGAAGTTACACAAAATTATGGGAAGCTCAAAATCAAGCCAATTTAAGATTAAAAATAAATTAGAAACAGAGAAAATTGAAAGCAGTAAGTGACACAAGAATGCAAATTCTGGCAACACAAAAGAGGATTCTGCTTATAATAATTCAACATGCATTATATGCATTTGCGGCCAGATTGTGCTTTTTCATTTATCAATCAGATTGCCTTTGAAGGTATGATTTGTATGTTATCTTTAAATATAAATAGAGAAGCATTCATATAACAACAAATTGGGGCTCAAGTCATTACATCTCATATGATTTTTGTTATAAGCATTTGAGGATATCTAGCTAGTAGATCAGTATACTTACATTTTATAAAACTCACTGACATCTTCTAACATGGCTGTGACTAGTTTATTGATATCATATTCATGTTGCCATTTCCAATCCTCCCGAGCTGCTGAGTCATCAAATACTTGAGGCCAGGAATCAGCTGTAAGCAACAGTGTCCTTTTTAAGAACATTAAGTAACATATACAAACAATTTCCTTTCTTCTTTGATTTAATACTGAAGTACAAATCTAGAACAATCAAGGCATCCCTCCCCCCAAGAAAAACACTTCTCACAAAATGGAAAACTGACTATTTGATGGGACATATTATGTCACTAATCTATAGCATGTGAACTACAATATTTCTGTAGCAAACACACTGTTAAATTACATACCTAGAATAGTATTGTTGAAAATGACTTTTCTCCCTGAAAAGCTGTAGGGCACCTTTCCGTCATGAAATTTCAATCCCATTTCTCAGTACAAATATTAGAGGATAGCTTTTGGTGGTTTATTCATGGCAGATTTGTAATACCTCTCAGTCCAAATGAGTAAAAGGGAAGGTTTAAATCATTTAAAATTGAGTTATTTTAGGATTTGGCAAATATTCAAACTACTCTTATTTTCAATCTCACATATACAGGATGGAAGGGAGGTCATCACATTCCTTCTAATATGTGCTTCATAGAAGCATTACAAACAAAAACATCTGGTGGCACTTTGTTCATTGATCAGTGATTTTGAAAAAATAAATGACTTTTCTGAATTGGATGCATATTTTCACAATAATGTACAAAGATAACAGCTTGTTACTTGTAAGATGCATAGAGTAACTTATTTCTGACATAGCTTCGGTAGTAATTATGGGACATCACCCACACATCACCGTCACATCACACAGGGTTTCGAAATAATTAATCACTTAAAAGAGTGAAGGAATAGTCCGAGCAGCTCTTTCAGATGTGAAGTAACTCGAGAACGTTGCACTGGAGTTGATCAGGAAATTGACCTGGTTTCTGTATGTAAACAGGTCAGTCGTTTGCACGGTGGAATAATGTTTTGGAAGGTGTTCCAAATAGCGAGCTCTATAACTGATTTAAATTAATGTAATGACTTCCCTTCTATGCGGTAGTGGGTGGAAGGGAACTTATTACATTCCTGTGCTTCATAGAAGCATTACAACAAAAAAGTCTAATGGCAATTTGTTCTTTGATCAGCCAATTCTGAAGAAATAAATGGTTTCCATTCCAAATTGGATGCCTAGTTCCAAAAGACTGTACGAAGATTATAGTTTGTTACTTGTAAGACGCGTAGAGTAATTTATTTTTGACATAGTTTTGCTGGTAATTATGGGACATCACACAGGGTTTTGAAATACTCACTTAAAGAATTAAAGGAGTAGTCCGAGGAGCTTTTTCAGACGTGAAGTAACTCGACAACGTTGCGTTGTGATTGGTCAGGTATCTCAACCGGCTGCTGAATGTAAACACGTCGGCAGCTGGTGTTTTGATTGGGCTACACTCGCACAGTAAAGACGGAAGTAATGCCTTCAACGTAATATTACACGCTTTGCGGTCGCGACTGCAAAGCTCCAGTGCAAGTTTGATTCATTATTAGAATAATCATATTACTACGCAGAGAGCCCGAGGTGTGTGTTTGTGGATGAGATGCCAACCTTTTCTAATCGTGAGTACCTTGATATGCCACTAATTTATGGCGAAACCGCTCACAATGCTGCAGCTGCCGCCAGATTGTACCAGGAAAGATTTCCCGTCCGAAAAATTCCAAACTCAAGAACGTTTATGCTGACTGTGCAGAGGGTCCTGGACACAGGGAGTGGGCAGCCACCACACGCAGGAGGCCGATTGAGAACTATTACCGTCGCCACAGGGAAAGAAATTTTAAATCTTGTAGATGAACAACCCAGCAGCAGTAATCGGGAAATAGCTCGCATGGTCGGCGTGTTCCATTGATCTGTTTTCAGGACGCTGAAAGAACAGTTCTTGCGACCGTATCATATCCAATGGGTCCAGTGTCTTTCAGCAGCGGATTACTCTGGTTATGGCTGATTTTTGCCCATTGGTTCCTAGAACAACGCGCGGATATGCCACAATTAATTATGGTAATAGACAAAGTTACCTTTACAAAAACGACATTTTCAATTTTCGTAATAACATACATGGGTTGTAGAAAACAGCATATTATTTTCAACAGTGAGTTGCTGTGAGTGTATGGGAAGGAATCGTTGATGACTGCCTAATGAGTCCTTTACATTCTCCCCGAACGGTTGAACGGGGTTAATTATTTGATATTTCTGCAAGAGACGCTTCCAGACTTATTGGAAAATGTCCCTCTAGAAACCGGAAGAAACACGTGGTTCCTACCTGATGGTGCTCCACCGCACATTACTCGGGATGTTCGTGATCATCTGAATCGTAGTTTTCCTAATAAGTGGATTGGACTCTACGGGCCCATCAACTGGCCTGCAAGATCGCTAGATATGAATCCTCCGGACTTTTCCTGCTGGGGAGATATGAAAAGCAGGATCTACAAAACAGCAGTTACTGACCTCGAATCTTTGAGGGTGCACATTTATCTAACTGCGGAGAAATACGCAACAATGAGGGTGTTGCTAGAGTGCGACGTAATTGGTCAAGAAGGTGTGAATCTTGCAGGTGTGTAAGTGGTGGGCATTTTGAACAATACCTGTGAAGTGGGTGAACCATTTGGTTCGTTGCTTATTCTTTCGCTGCCACGTTAAAATATAATTTGGTACACTTTGTAAAAGCCTACAAATGTACTTTTGTTTGTGTTTGCAAGTCAGAGAAATGGTTTGGTTAATTAAATTACAGCAGTATCAGCTACAAAACTATGTAAGTTTAATGTTGAACAAAATGACATACAATATCCTTAGATTGTGAGTTAGGTTGCAGTATGCGTTACTGGAGAATTCAAATGTAGTTATTTCTTATGATGTAGCAGACACGGTATGGTGTGTGTTCATGTTTACACCCACGAGTCACGCCTTTGTGGTAGCAGTAGTGACGCATATTTTGTTTGTGTACTGACCAAGTGAACGTGACACCCTCACAATCTGTAGCGTTGCCAGTTTGTCTCTTGTTTTCGACAACACTAAAGTATCTCCGTAGGAAATGGTCAGACAAAAACGTAAGATATAAAATATGCTCCAAATATCAAGATCTATCACTGATTTAAATTAATGTAATGACTTCCCTTACACCTGTATAAATCAATACTGTTCTATCTAGGCAAAATGTTCAATCCCTTGTGAGAAATCTGCACTGGATAAAGTATTTTACCATCGTACTAGGACCTGGCAAAAACTATCAGTAAGAACTTCCAAAACTACCCTTAAACTTATTTTCAACTATTATTATACAAAACTGCAGCATTTGACCAATTAGGATAAACAATTTATCTACTTAGGCTATATGACCCAGAGAAAATGGTATATGCATATATATACTCATTTCTGTAACTTCAGGAAATACAGCTAATAAAGAATAAAAGTTTGACAAGAATTTGCAAAACTTCGTGTACGTATTCCTCAAATATCACCTGTAAACATATTGGTTAAGGTCATTCAATAATTAGTGGCAACATTTAAATAACAACAAATAAAACATTTTTGGAGCAGTCGAATTATTGCAGTGCTTAGAAGTAATCTGTAAGTGTAGGTCATTTGCACCTGGCCGTCTAAGTAATCTCCTCCAACATGAACTCGCCTCCACACATCAGGGAGCCGACGGATGCCATCCACAGCGTCTTGTTGTCCTGATATTCAAACAGACTGCTCTAAGTGTAATCTCGCTGTTTCCATTCTCTGCCACATTGTTTCCTCTGTAAGATAGTGTGGAATACATCGAGCGCAGATTTTCGTCATCTTTGCATTCACATGTACATCATCATTTGCAGATTGCGATCTGCCCGCTCCATGCTTTTGATGAACGTCTTCTCTTCCTCTACGAAATGCATTCGCCCACCTAGCCACGGTACGATATGGTAAACTCTGTCTACTACAAGCTTCCAATAATTCTGTATGGCATTGACGAGCATTGATACCTCTTGCAACCTGAATTTTAATTAAGCATCCTTGTTCGTAGTTACTAAATATATTTAGAGAACTAAAGATAACAGCCTACAACAAAACGTACTAAAATGTCTTATTAAGTAAAATTAGTCTTGAAGCTCACAGCTTACAAACATTAGATGCTCTTATTTTTCATTGTTATCAGCACAGAACACCTAGTAGTGCAGGACCCTCTGAATTAACGGACCTGACTCTGCCATCTAAGTTGTACAAAAATGGCGTCGGCTGGTGGGAGTGATTTCTGAGGTGTTTCCACACGCTACCCTTCGTATTATTTTCTATGCGAGTTATTTTTTTATAACAATTCCTATGTAAGTTTGTCTTCATATTAGCAAAGCGAGTGTTTAAAAACGTTTATTTGGGCAATATAGGGAACGGGAATAAATCTAATAACGTGTTGACTGTGCCGTGTGTTTAACCACGTGTTCATGTTTATTGTGTTTCATCTAAGGCTATGGCTACGTTAACCGTATAGTATGCTTAATTTATATGTTTGCAAATACAATTTGTGTCACGATTTCAGTGGTGAGAGGTTGTTGAAGAAAAACTGTTCCAGTAGTGTACTTTAATGTAGTCATAACTCAACCTAACCTCAATCATCACAATGCCCCGTAACTGTTGCATTCCCGGATGCAAATTAAAAATCAGAAACTTTCAGTTAAAACAAGAGGTAACTTGAAACGTAACGCTTGTAAATTCTATTTAATTACTATAAATTGCAGCGTTATGTGTTAGTTGCCGGTGTATATATAACATGGTGAATAGTGAAAGACAATACTTTCGAGACGCCGCGCTCCTACAGTTTTACCCATGTAAGTAGTATGCTGCTTGTATTTATACATTATCTTTTGTCTTTGTAATTTAAATGTGTAGTTGTAGTTTAGAAGAAATGTGTTATGTTGCTGCATGTAAAACCGTAGACTATAGCAAAGTTGGGGAAATGTTTACAAAATCGGCCGCTCGAGAAAACGAATGAAACATAGTGCAATGGATGCAGTTTTTATTGCTGATTACGATTTTGTAAGTTTTATTTGGCACTCAAGCTTCGTTTTTTATTTATGAGCAAATTTCGTACGTGCGATGCAGTGGTTTTATTTCGCTTATGCGGCGGATATTTAGCTAATAAATGTATATAAACGAGTATAATATATACTAGAATGATTGATTAATGCATTTACGTTGAAATGATTGCATAAACACTGCCCAAATTGTAAATATTTCGATAACACAGGACCCTGCCACCCTACTCATATACATACACTAACCTAACCTAACACGGGCAAAATTTCGATAACATAGGACCCTGTTACTACACTCATATACATACACTAAACCTAACGTAACACAGGAAAAACGAAAACGAAGCTTGACCGGCAAATAAAACTTTCAAAACCGGAATCAACAATAACAATTTCAACGTAAATACATTAATAAATAATTCTACCATATATTATACTCGTTTATAAACATTTATTTGCTAAATATCCGCCGCATACGCGAAATAAAACCACTGCATAGCACATACGAAATTTGCTCATAAATAAAAAACGAAGCTTAAGCGCATAATAAAACTTTCAAAATCGTAATTAGCAATAAAAACTGCATCCGTTGCACTATGTTTCATTCGTTTTCTCGAGCGGCCGATTTTATAAATAATTACCCAAAGTTGCTTTACATTGCTGATTTAAGGTTACGTATTTCATATATGTATTTCATTTACAGTGCTGTTTTACGGTTATTATTTTTAATATTTCATCTGCTTTTGTTGATTCTCCCTGTAAAATGAAGTGTCATAAAGTGCTGAGTAATATGTTGTTGCAAACTGAGTAATCGTAAGTTTTCAGTAATAGTAAAAGGAAATTTCCACCCTAAAGTTTTTGAATTTAGTAGGTAGCTAATTATTCTAAATGGCAGCATTTGTATACCAGCCATCCAGTATAGTATGTTTGTGTAGGTATATAACATTATGTAGATTGTACAAGTGTGACACGGTGTAAACAATGATTACTAATTGAGTCAACTCATTGTCAACTGTTTTATTTAAGTAACATGCTGCTTGCAGTTTTGTCTATCTTCTTTGTAATTTGAGTGTGTAATGCAGTTACATAATGGCATGTAAAACTGTAGATTGCATGAATGATATTTAAGGCTATATATTTCATTGCCCATGGGTTATCGTTTAATATTAAATGTCATCCTTTTTGTTTACTTGAGGTTATGTTTAAGACAATGTTTTTGTGTTTAAAACAGCCCATATTCACAAAATGGGCGTGTTATTACACAACATTTTTATTTTACTGCGTTGAAATTGTAGCCTGTAGACGAGTTGTTTATAAGTAGTTCCCACCACATAGGCTGCCATCTTGAATCACAGTGTCAGGTCCGGTATTTAGGAGGTCCTGAGTAGTGTTATCAGCTTACATGATTTACCGCTGATAGCGCCATGTGCAGGCAGTGCTGCCACTAATTTTTTAATGACCCATGTATATTTTAGACATAAGTTATTAATTTTGATCCATGAAGTGTTATTCTTAGTCTTGACTCTTCTTTGCCCAGCTCTTTCTAAAATTCCCCTGATATCCCATCCGTCCTTGCTACTTTGCTTTTCTTCAGGTTTCCATCAACATGTTTCCATCTCTCAACCATTTTTTTCGCCTAGCTCTATCCTTCATCTTTCTATTCATTCTACTTTTATCCTGTAAATTTCTAAAGTGTTCTCGGCATTCTCTTGGTCGTATCTTCTTTCTCAACTCTCTATTTTGTTTATTTACCTCCCACTCCCCATATTTTCTTACTATTCTCCCTCTTTACTATCTCTTAGTTTACTACTTTCTGTTTCCTGCCCTCTCCTCTTTTTTGGAAAATTTTGGGGGTAAGACCAACTTGTATGCCGTGACGGCAAACGGCATAACGCTCTGTTACGCCGTCATGCCCTCTCTCCGCTGCCGCTGTTTACTCCCTTGAATCTGCGTGACGCGTACACTACGTACTTCTATTTCGTTGCTTTTCCGTGAGTCAGGGTCATAGCATCAATGGGTGTGAGGGATGTATTACATATCCTACAATTTTCTTCACACTCTTTGCAAAATTGGTGCCCATCATAATTTTGTGGTGCATAATCATTTTAATGTCATTAAAGATCAAGCTTTCCTAAACATTATGATTCAAATTCGCGCCACTCTGCAGAGTATGCTTCTAAACAGAGATTGGCACAACGGCGTTTCTTGTCAGCTGGAGGAAACTGGTGTTGTGGGCTTGACCTAAGGTATGTACCGAGGTAAACTACATCTCATGTTAAGAATTGTGCTCACATTTATAGTCATGAATAGAGAGTAATTTGGTTTGCTTTCTGCGTGTGTGTTCTCCAATTGCGGTCATTTGAGCATGATTTGGACACCTGGTTACTTACTATTAAAGAAAATGTAGATTAAGATTTGCACGGATTCTGGGACGAAGGTATGTGCACAAGTGTGTAAATCCGTGATGTCATGAAGTGAATCAGAGCTACAGTAGTAAAAAAAACTCCATTTCCATGCCATTCTTGCAACGAAAATCGAAATAAGCTGTTGTGTGAACAACACACTCAACGAAAGAAGCTTCAAAACATTCAAATTTCTCCAAAAAGCAACATGTAGTTACAGCAGATCCACCAAAGTCCACACTCAACAGTACAACGAACACTAAAACATGTGTAAGGCATTTCAACATCAAAGTTTATGAAAGTGAATCCTGGCTGTGTGGTTGTAAAACTTGAAACAAACTGTTGTGTTGATCTTTTCAAATGAAGGGTGCGTACTCCAAAAATAGAAGTTTCATTGAATAATCAGTATGGGCTGTTATTGCGCAGCATAACAATGAAGTGAAAAAGAACGGGGCTTTACTTTCTCATTTGTACGTACCTTATGTTTTCTAGGAAAACAGGCACTTGCTTTTCATGGCCACAATAATAATGATGGAGAATTTTCAAACAAAGGCAACTATATTGAATACTAAAATGAACTAGCAATATACAACACCTCTCTGAAAGAACACTTGGAAAAGTCAACTTTTCTCGTGCAATTTTGTCTGAATGACTTAATTTCGAGTGTGAGTGCCGTCATGATGCATGCAATTAAGAAGGAAATTTATGATGCTTTCTTTTTTTCATTGACATTAAATGAAACTCCTGACATTAATAATGAATCTGTGCCGGTCGTTACAGTAATGTTGACGGAAATGTTGAAGAGAGGTTTATTTGCTTATAGAAAAGCAGATTTTCCCTTGAATCATGCTCTCAATGTTATCGAATATATCTTTCAGACAGTGACAGTGCAAAACACAATGGCGACTCGTGACCTAAATTATAGGTGAAGCTCTAATCACATAAAAATCATATGCAACATACCTATTTCTTATATACTAAGTTGATTCTGTCCTTCTGTTGGCGTATTTCTCAGTTATGTCATCATGAAAAGGCTGCTTCCTGTCTAGGTCATTCAGCAAGTCCTTGTGGATGGAGATGTTGGCTAGAGATGTTAGTCTTTCCTGGGCCATAGAGCTCCGCAAATAAGTGTTTGTACGTTTGAGAGAAGAAAAGCTTCTCTCCACTGAAACGCTCGTTGACGGCAATGCTACAAGGAGCGAAAAAAGTTTGCACACCTGTTGAAATATGTTTTCTTTGACCAATTTCAATGTTTGTGTAATGGAAACATTATGCTGGTATTCTTCATTTCCATAAAAAATCCACAAGTTCCGTTTTCAAACGACTTATTTTCAATACATTTAGATATGTTTCCTGAAGAGAGATGAGAGCATCAATGGATAAAACAGCTGAATGCTGCAGGAACCTCAAAGAATTTGCGAGAGTACAAAATTAAAATTTTCCAAGGTCTTGGAATCTAATATTAAGTTGTGCCAAGATCAAGTCCAATATTTTAAAATATAATAATTTTTAATTCTGTAAAAGTTCATCTTGGGGCAGTTTAGCATATTTTCACACTGAAAACACCCCTCCTTTGCTTTGCTGTTTCAAAAAAAGATTACCAAAATTTCATCAGTTCTTTTTGTTTGAAATATATCACTTTTGCCTATTTGTTTCTGGCAGAAAACTTGTCAGGACATTCTTTTAAAGCATATCAAACAGAAGGGTGGTAACCTGAAAGATCTAATTAAAAACAGTGACTAAAAATGCAAATTCAAAATCATTCAGGTTATTGAAAATACCATTTGAAAGCCGAATTGCTTCTGGTCCGACTCAAAATCATGTGCTATCTCCCGAAAAACCTTGCTGAAATAATTTCAGTTTTCTTCAACCAATTTAAGCAATTTTGAGTATGTGCTCTATCGGGTGTTTGTTACATTGGCTACACGCCACCCTAAAAGGGTGTCTAGAGCATAACTTCTTTTGGCAAAGCTATGAAAAAACGAAGGTATTCCAGCAATATCAGAAAAAAAGATGCGGCATTGAGAAATTTCGTTCTTTGTGCTTTGTATGACTAAATTCAGCCTATGAGCTAACCAATGAACAAAGACTGCCTGAGGTGCAAGGTCCTTTACCTTGCTTTTGCAAACCATTTAGATGCCCAGACATGACATTGGCGCCATCGTAGCACTGTTCTATACGTTTTTACTGATCGTTATATGGTCCCAACACTGAATTAAGCAAGGCAAACAATGCTTCCGATGTTCTATCCCAACTGACATAAAAAAAAGACCAAAAAGCATTCGACTAATCCACTATTGACTTCTACTAATCTGACATTATTATGGAACACTGATATTTTTATCTGTTGTGTCATCAATTCGAACCGAAAAAAGTCGCTGTTCATATTTCCTGCTTGATAGACTCATCAATGTACTTCGAAATATAGTCAATAATCTCGTTCTGTCTGTTTTCAAATGCCCAGTGGAAATACTTTTCATTTTATAGTAAATGAGTCTGAGTCTCTAACGGGGTTGTCAAAAAATTAAAGGCAATAGTTCTGTGAAATTTCCTCTGTTAGATGAAGATGAGTTTTCATCATGACCACAAAAAGCAAGCTCTTGTCTGGCCAAATACATTGCTGTATTAATTACGACCTTAAAAACTAATCAGCGCAGTCTTACATTTGCATTATACTGAGCAAAATACAATCGTTTCTTTTTTTTCCCCTTCTGATTCCTTTCGAGTTGCTTCGATTGGAGCACGCACTTGAGATGTTTAGCAGAGTCGGAATCTTTATGTAATGACCAATTGAGGCTTAACATGTCACAAAACCTAGTCTTGTTTACTTTCTCTACTACGTACAGTAAAGTAGAGGAAGTATTGTATTCCATCCAAAAATTTGATGTCGAGATTTCACCGGAAATATATGTTTTGAGGCCCCCTGAATAAAAAAAATCACTTTCAGAAAAAGAGGCGCGCGCGTGCGTGCGTGCGTGTGTGTGTGTGTGTGTGTGTGTGTGTGTGTGTGTGTGTGTGTGTGTGTGTGTGTGTGTGTGTGTGTGTGAGGCTCTGGACAGCATAACTTAAAAACGAAAAGTCGGTTAAAAACCAAAGTTAATATTTAAGTTTAATGTCTTTCAAGGATGCGAGGCGAAGATTTTGAAGAAAATTCCTCCACCCTAAGCTACCCTTTACATGGAAAATATTTATTTTCTTGAAAATGGCTCTAACGATTTTGATTAAAATTATATATGTTTAAGATATTTTTATGACAAATGAAATATATATTTTGACTTTTTTGGCAATAGCCTATGTAGTCCTGTTTACTTTGGATTTTGAATAACTCGTAAACCGTAAGAGATAGACAAAATCTTACTGTGCAAAATATGTAGATCTTACTAAAACACAATTTATATCTGAATATATTTTTCATAGAGTGAACCGTTTCGGAGATATTCATTGTTATTTCTGTGAGTTTCGGAAAACAAACTTTTGTCAAATGCAACATCGTTGTTCGTTTTTCTATATGTTAACCATGCAAAGAAAATGGAATTTCAAAGCTTTGAAAGATTTGACTATCACTCAAAGTCCACTGTATCCTCATATTCCCTTTGCACCTACAAGGAAATATGCAATAAGATAATTTCTGCAAAGAAGATATAGGAATAAGAGTTTGTAAGAATGGTTAGTACAAGAGTAGAGAAAGTCGTGTGACTGCAACACATCAGAGTGTTTTTACACTAAGTAATAAGCAAATCAACAGAACAGTTTTTCCTTATAATAACTACCGCACAGCCACTCATATTCACTGTACCACGAACCCTTAAGGTGCTTTTTGCAACATTTCACACCTTTTTGTTACACTTTTGTGCCGATAAATTAAGAATAGGAGTTGGTCTTCTTGTTAATGGCACACCTCTTTTATCACGATCAGTCCACCACCAAAATGATGTTTATAATATACTATACACTATCATTTTGCGGATTCATTTCTCCACTAACTTTATCTAAACAGAACAGAAGTTGTAGCGAAGCTAACTTCAGTAAAATGAATAAACACAATGGGCAACTAGAGTATACAACCATTTTACCCGAACAGTATTTTTACACTGTTTAGTTCATTACAACTTATTGGGGATGCCAATAATATTCCCAAGAGAGGGAGGGGATGAGTTAGCTTGCCTTTCACGAGGGCAATAAACTGATAGACTAGCCTCCCCAAGAGGTCGAGTTTCGCTAAATTCCTGTACTGTGTACCTGCACTTCACCCTCAACGCAGGTCTATTTGGCAACACTTGGAACCTTATATTCTGTTTCGTTGTCATGGCAACCGGATACAAACATACAGCTATATATCTGCTCACAGAAATAGCTGCGCCTTTTGTCCGGCACTCTTCCAGATTAAAGTGTCAGTCAAGGCAGGTAGCTGGTAGCTTTCAGCCTTTTTTAGCTGCTCTCACATATATTTCCGACTGGTTGCTGGATAATTAAACGTACAACAAATTAAACACCTATATCATATCTAATACAACTAAAGCTGCTGAAGTGGAGCTTCACTAGCTTCACCTGAATAGCCGACATTGATAAAACATGAAAACTCCAAAGGGCAATTCTGTTACGGCTGGGTCATATTTTAACGAATTTTACAATATTCGTTGGGTTACATACCCGAGGCTGCTGAACAAGCTACGCCACTGGGGTGACTTAAGCGCGCAACAAGTGGCCAATCACAATGCTGGAAGCTCGCACCGAGCATCTGAACCTCAACCACTATCTCAAGGTGAGCCAACCACTATAGACCCCACGCAGAGCGAATTTGCCAACCCTGCAAAAACTACCTCTCTTCCCCGCTTCCATAAGACAATTCCCATCTTCCTTGCTGACCCGAGCAAGGCTCCCGATCTCACCCACCTCCTTAACAATTCCCACCCTGAAATCCACTACACCGTTCAGAAATATGAGTGGCAACCTGGCATTCCCCCTTGATACCCCGGATGACCACCACAAAATTAGGAAGCTTCTAGCTAATGGAGCAGTGCAGTACCTCACCACATTACTGCCGAAGGAGAAACTAACATAAGTGGCCCTGAAGGACTTGGCTACAGCCAGGCTACAGGAACTGTACTATCCTGTTGAGCGCGTCGGACGGTTCCGCTCTAATCGTTGTCAGCCTTTGCAGTCATTGCCACATTTCGGAGTGACTCTTAGGAAGGAAGTCCACTCAACGGGCATTTTCAAAGAGGCGAGAATGTTCAACGCTGTTATGTGTATTGAGGACTACCATCCCTCTGCACGACCGCTACAGTGCACAGGCTACCAGGAGTTCATACACAGCGCAGCAGGTTACAGGCTAGATTCGTGCGTTCTTATTGTGGAGAGCTGGATCACAAATAGCAGGACTGCCAACTCCCTGTTGCCCAAAGAACCAAGTCCACATGCTTCAAGGGCGGCGAACATTCCTATCGCAGTCTAAGTGCCCTGTCTAAATAACAACGGGTCACGCACAGGATACGACGCCGCAACCAAGGATGCTAACCCCATGGAACTTCCAAAGGAAACGTTCAAGAGCACCCGCTACCCCGGATTGCCTTTAAGGGTTAAGCTACAATATAAGAACTATGCCGCTACTGTGACAGTCTCTAACCACAGTATACTGAGAGCCCGTCCTCAGGACCATTATCACCTGAGTAGTATAAGAGGTGGAGTCAGGACTGAAAAATTTAAAACCTGGCTATGGCATTGAAGTTTTTAGTCCTGATACCAACTCTTAAACATTGCCCACACACGGCTTGTGTGTTTAAAAACGCCAGCATTAAGTGTGTTGGCATAAATAAGTAATAATTACCTGAGTACTAACCAACACCACAGCGGCCGCAGCACCAGGAGCGGACCCACAATGACCGTCTGTTCCGCCGCACAAGGAGTGGAGTGCGTCGACCGCCACCAACATCAGTACTACCTCAGGAGCACTCAGAGGCACTCCAGTGGCCGTCATAGGACAACAGTCACGACTGCCAGGTCGGCAATCAGCCCAACAATGTCTGCCGGCCCATTTACGCACACCAAAAACCCCATCCAAACCATTATACCCAGCTCCATCAGTCCCTGATACCCAGTTCCTGAGCTTCATGGAAAAAAAAATCCCTCTCCACCTTCAAGCGGACTTTGCAACTGTTCTGGCGGAAGCCGTTGCCCAGAGACCACCTTGCGTTGCTCCTCAATCAATCCTAATCCACACCGTCTTCATCTTTATGGGTCAGTATGGCTGGTGACGACGGATCTTCTCGCTCCCAAAATATGGTCCTGAAACGCCAAAGGCAACAAACTACAAGAAGCAATAAACTTCATATCCGTTAATTAAGTTAAACTTCTTCTGGTTAAAGAGACATATCTGTCCAGTAACCAGAAAACAACAATCTCCACCATGATTTGCCACAGGAGTGATCGAGATGACGGAGGCGGCACTGCTACATCAACCACATCATTCAATACCATCCCCTGCAACTGACTGCCACGGCATGTCCGGAGGGGACGGGCGTCCAAGTGACCGCCAACCTCTCAACCCCTACTCCTTCTACATACCACCTGGTAGGCTTATCAATGAATGGGACCTGGACACAGTTTTCATACTTGGCTCTCCCACCGTAGATAGCCATGGGCGATCTAAATGCCAAGAATCAGTGGTATAACTCGATCATCAAGAACCACAGAGGCATGGTGCTGGAACGGTACTTGAAAAGAAGAAGCCTCGTTATACTTGCTCCAACGTCACCCACCATCATCTACGGTGACCGACGTCCACCGGATTGGTTGGACATAACCACCCTGAAGAACATCCTTTACCATCCAAAAAGCTCACTTGCTGAACTATCCTCTGATCACTACCCTCTCCTTCTCGTTTTCAGGGTACGGCCATCTGTCAAAGCCCCTGCAAGTTCCCTAAAACCCCGGCAAACCAATTGGAGCAGTTACACCGCTTTAATAGCTGAGAAACTTGCTGATATTCTGCTGTTCCGCGGCCTTGAAGAGGCTGAAAAACTTGTGGCCACCATCATAGCCACTATGGCAGAGTCATGGTACAGGCTACATAACCTTGACGGCAATCCTTGGCTTAACAGAAGCCTCTCCCTTACCAAATTCGCCAACACATTGCTAAAAAAACAGGGCACAACGCAGGTGCCAGTTCACGCGCAGCCCGCTGCACAAACGCGAACGGAGTCGCCACTAGCGCATTGTCAAAATGGAGCTCAAGGCCATAGCAACAAAGAATTGGAGCAACGGATGGGCTCCCTAGATACGGACGATTCTTCCCTCTGGAGAACGTCCAAGGCGTTAACACGTATCCCTTTGTCTGACCTACTACTAATAGACAGGAGAAGAGTTGCCCAGTTGATGAGGGAGAAAGTGTAATTTATTGCAGAACACATAGCCTCCACCTTCCAACAGGCGGAAACCCATGATGCTAAGATTGTGGAAAGAAATTGATGCAGTGGTGCGGAACTACATCTCCACACCCTTCGATGACCAAGATGTAAGCCCGACAATTGTGGCCTCCGTCCGCCCCTTCAATGCGGGGGGGCTATGACACCCTGCCTTATGCCGCACTTAAGGCGCTCCCACCTGCGTGGATTTTTTAAATTAACGTCCTCCAACGTAATATCACATCGGACGGTGAATGAATGAAACGGGTGAAATGATACTCAAATGAACCCGAGGTCCATGGAGCTTTAAGTTACCCGACATTCGTCTTCTCAGGATAAGGAAAAACCTCAGAAAGAACTTTACCTGGATAGCTTACCCTAAGCGACATTCGAACTCGCGACCTCTTGAACGTGAGGCAGACACGCTATCACGCTACTGAGGCGGGCTGCCTGCGTGGATGGTGGATCTTGTAGTACACCTTTTCAGCAGCCGCATAGCACACTTTCCGGTTGCACAGAAGTATGCTCATATAATCACCCTGCTTAAGCCAGGAAAGAATTCTCAACATCCAGATAGCCGCAAGCCTATCAGCCTACTACTGGCCATGAGCAAGCTGTTTGAGGTGATACAGATTCGTCTGCAAAGCATGCGCAACAGGTACAGTGTGCTCCGTCCTAAGCAGTTTGGGATTCACCGCCAGCGCTCCACAACGCACCAGTTCCTTCGCCTTGTGGACGAGGTAGTACGTGACTTAAACAACCGGCACTACATTGCAGCTCTCTACCTAGTCATCTCCCAAGCCCTTCGACGCAGTGTAGCACGAAGGTCTCCTACACAGTCTCATCCACTACGTCACCCCACCATACACAGCTTCCTACTAAACCGATCCATTGTTGTCATCAAGGATAGCATCCACTCCCAACCGTAGGTGCGTCATCAATTTAGAGGTACCCCAGGGCAGTGTTCTGGGCCCCCTGCTATTCTTAACCTACATCAGCAATCTTCCTTCCCTCCGGGGCTGTAACCAGTACTTGCTTGCCAACGAGACCGCAATCGCCACAGCATCATCACATTATGGCATTGCAGTGCAGCGTCTTCAGCGCTGTGCTGACACGCTGTCTGCGTGGTTTGCAACGCGGCGGCTTAAGATCAATGTCACCAAATCTCAGGCAGCCACATTCACCAGACGGCACTAACAAGATGTAGCAGATCTGCGCCTAGCAGGAGAAGAAATGCCTCGGTCCACTGAGGCAACCTGAAAGGCGCATATCTCTTCGCTGGCCGCCAAAGTAAGAAGAAATATGGCAATGTATTCTTTATACAACAAGAAGTAAGCAATAACACTGAGAAGCTAGCCTTTGTTATACGATTGTAAGCAGGTAATATGGCCTGCAATCATCTACGCCTGTCAAGTTGGGGAGCTGCAGCAGAACCAACCTTTACCAACTTCAAGTTCTCCAGAAACCGCATCTCCAAACGGCGACTGCCCCCGAATGATCCCTAATGGTAATATCCATGCTGAACTTCCTCCCCTACGCTAATAGAATATATCCTTAATCTCTCCCACAGCTTCTATGCTAGACTCCCTTCCAGTTTTAACCACCTCATTCGCCGCCTCGGGGAATATGACATCGACCCCGAGGAACGCTGCAAGCGATCCAGACTAGCTCTAGGCACATAACAACGTTAAAATGCATCACCATTACCATCCGTCACCGCCGCCGCCACCACCGCCACCGCCACCGCCACCGCCACCGCCACCGCCACCGCCACCGCCACCGCCAACACCAACGCCACCGCCACCGCCGCCGCCACCACCGCAACCGCCGCCGCCACCACCGCCACCACCACCGCCACCACCACCATCATAAAAAAAGACCACCGTCCCACAACCTCATCCCCTACCTTGTCATCCTATAAATCCCAAACACTTATTTGTATATATACCTTCCTAACATAAAGAAACTCTATTCCCACCATTTTTACTTTCTCTACTGGTAAGTAGAGGAAGTATTGTATTCAACCCAAAAATTAGATGTCAAAATTTCACCGGAAATAAATAATTTGAGACTCCCTGAGTAAAAAAAAGCATTTTTATAAAAAGGTCTCTCTCCCTCCCTCTCCCTCTCTCTCTCTCTCTCTCTCTCTCTCTCTCTCTCTCTGTGTCTGTCAGTCTGTGGACAGCATAACTCAAAAACAAGAAGTCGGTTAAAAACCAAAAACCAAAGTTGATTAAGGTCTTTCAAGGATGTGACACAAAGGCTTTGAAGAAAATAGCCCCACCCTAAACTACCCTTTAAATGGAAAATTTTTCAAAAATTTTGATTTTCTTGAAAATGGCTCTAACAATTTTGATTAAAATGCCATATGTTTAAGATATTTATATGACAAATGAAATGTATATTTTGAATTTTCTGGCTATAACCTAGGTAGTCCTGTTTACTCTGGATGACTTTTGCATAACTCGTAAATTGTAAGAGACAGACAAAATCTTACTATAAAAAAATGTTGATCTCGCTAAAACACACAATTTATTTCTGAATAAATTTTTTGTAGAGTGAACCATTTTAGAGATATTCCTTGTTATTTATATCAGTTTTGGAAAACTTAAAACTTTCGTGAAATTGAACATCATTCATTTTTTTGTATGTTAGCATGCAAAGAGAACGGCATCTCAAAACTTTAAAAGATTTGACTATTGCTCAAAGCCTACTGTATTCTAATATTCCTCTTTCACCTACAAGGAAATAAGTAATAAGATAATTTGTACAAATGTTTATCTCAACTAACACATCAAGAAGATGTAGGAATAAGAGTTTGTAAGAATAGTTAGTACTAGAGTACCATTCCTAAGCCAGAAAGGGACCAAGTTGCGGTATGCCAATAGTTTAAGGCACCTCCCACGGGGGGAGGATACCCCTTGAATGACACCACTAAGATGGATCTCCTGTCTCTTTGTGTGTGCACAGACATATGGATACATACATTCACCACACAGGCACATTCACGATGCATGAAGCAACTCTCTCTCTTTCTGTCTCTCTTTGTCTCTCTCTCTCTCTCTCTCCTTAATAGCATATTATTTTATGCCTTTATATGCATGTATATATACATGCCACATCTCTCTCTCTTTCACAAGCAACCCATTGCTGCTTTTCTATCTCTAACTCTCCCCCTGTCTCTGTCTGTCTGTCTCTCTCTCTTGCAGCTCACAGCTCACAGAGATGAGCCCAGAGTCCAGCTACCTGGCTTGCTTTCTCTCCCAAACATCTCATCTCCTTTTTGCATGCACATTAACACAGGCAGCCTTCATGTGATCTCTTTATCCCCACACGCACCACATCTCTTTTTCGCCCCCTTCATATTGCGTTGCATCTCTTTCTTCTTTGTATTTGTTAAACTCTGCATTTGCAATTAAGAATATAATGAAAAGAAATATTAATTACTAGGTAACTGATTAGATAAAATCATACGTACTTTAACAAAACATATTTGGTTATGCTTTCATAATGAAGTGTGCATGCGTGCATGTGTGTAATGCACAGGAGTTAACAACAGAGTCATTCTGCTTCTAGCCTCCCAGTATTTAGTGGTGATATATTTATGATTTTGAAGAGCTACACATTTTGCCACATATTTATGTAGTAAAAAATATTGGAGAGCAAGAGGATTAATGACTTCATTGTCAGAAATCCAGCATTAGCTAACAACAACAACAACATTTTGCCACATGCTCCATGTCCATTTTAACTTGTTCAGAGTACAACAAACAATTTGGCAGTGGCAGTATTCCAGTCTTGTGAAGTTTACCCGAGCAGTCATGTCCAACAATTAGTTGAAACATAGCAACAACAATTTTGCGGGATAAATCAGGAACTAGGCATATCTTCCATTGGTTTTATTTAATTGACAATTTTCATTACGTTCTGTTAACTTATATTTTCAGTAAAATTTGTTTTTTATAATCCCTTTTATTGATTCATAGAAAATTATATTTATTGCTATCACCATCTTAGTATAAGCTTTGCTTACATTACATTTTTGCACAAAATATTGGTACCTTAGTAAGTTAAACATTTCAGAAACTGGCATTCAGAAGAGTCAGGTGCAAATTCAATATTGCAGAAAAGTGCATAAAAAGCATTTGTTTGCTAGGTTTTTTATTTGTAAATCATTCACAAATTTTCAAAAATTTGCCTCCATTTTTACTTTCATCTGTAGAAAAAAATGAGGACGTCTGTTGTGAATGAGTAAAGTTATTGTACTTATTTAACAACTATAGATCCTTCTTAAAAAGTTTTTCTTCTCTATCTTCCCTTTGTAGAACAAGTCATCTGTCTTTCCTTTCTTGTTGGTTACCTCTTGCTTTAGGACCCTGCCCTTTGAAACTTTGGTAGCCAGTTACACCCCTTTATTCTGATTGCTCTCCTTTCACCTCTCCTATGTTTACTTCCCTCCCAGGCCCTTTGCCTTCCTTGTTCACTTCCCCTTGAGTTTCCTTAAGAATTTTCCCATGGTTTTTACTCTCTTTTCCCCTTTATTTGTTAACATTTTCATTGCTATGATATTTATATTCATATTGTCCCATCTCCTTTACCATATCTCTTTCCTCCATTCTCTTACTTCCTTACATTTCACTTCTATTCTACTGTTCTAGACTTGCCCTTCATACACACATAATGCACTCTTCTACTTTGTCTCTTGGGGTGTAAGGGGTAGTGATGCACCTCCTATAGCCTCTCCTACCCAATTCTCATCCTCATCCTGCCCGTGGTGCACCCTGCTTTTAGCGCGCTCGCCTACCACCTAGGCGACCCAGGTTCGATCCCAGGGACCCGCATGTGGTATTCGTGGTGGACGAAGCGGCGTCAGGGCGGGTTTTCTCCGGGTACTCCGGTTTCCCCCGCCATCTCATTCCACCGGTGCTCCATCTTCATGTATCATCAGTGTCACCGCCTGCGGTGCCGTAGTAGTAAAAGCGGGCGTTAAACACTACAACAACAACAACCCTGCTTTTAACAGATGAGGCTCTGGGGACCGAATCACAGCGGTATAACTGTTTCATCTAAAATGGAGGAAATGCCATTTACATATGTGCTGGCCTATCACAGCACAACAGCGTCCCTCAGAGGCACATGAGGGGAAGGTCGGTGGATCTAAATACCACCTATTTAGTCCTCCCGGCTAGGTCCGATGGACCCGTTGACCAACGATAGGTGTGGTCCTGCTTGCAAAATGGGGGTTTAAGTCGGGTGATGTAACTGCCACATTGTAAAACTGGTGCCCGTTAAGAAAACAGTTACATGAAAGCCACATACATGAGTAAAGTACATGAATGGAGCTCCCAAAACCTCATGACTATCGATGTGGAAAAAACAAATTATGAATTATTTACACTAAAATACAAACCAGTTAATATTAACATAAATTATAATGGTAAACCACTCAAAGCAGTTGATGATGCCAAATACTTAGGCATCACTTTCGACAGAAAGCTAAGTTGGAAAAAACATATAACAAACATCTCAGAAAAGATTGAAAAGAAACTGCAAATCCTGAAATGGTTAGCTGGAGCTAAATGGGGCTGCTCAAGGAGAGTCCTTAACACAACATACAAAATGTACATTAAACCAAACCTCTTGTACTGTTCTGAAGCTTTAATAACAGCAGCAAATACTAACATCAATAAACTTGAATAAATACAAAATCAGGCTCTTCGCCTAATCACTGGAGCAGTTAAATCCACACCTATTGATGCCATGCTTGCCTTAACACGGACCCCATCAATAAAAACAAAAATAGAAGAACAAGCATTGCTCCAACACGAGAAAATGTTACGACTGCCAAACTCTAAATGGACAGAAGAGAACCTCCCCCCTTCAATCCTTAAAACTCATAGTAGTTTCCTAGAAAAGGTAACATAGATTAAATCCAAATTGAACATTCCTAGCACCAGAGAAAATCTACTTATAAGAGAAAATCCATTGGAATTATTGCAACCTACCTTCAGTTTGGAATTAATAGAGGAAATAAGTAAATCAGACACACCAAAAGAAATACAAAAACTTCTAGCTCTGGAAACAATCAATACTAGGTATCCCACAGAACAATGGCTGCACATATATACTGATGGATCCTCCACGGAAAACCTTACTGGAGCTGGAGTTAGGTGTTCACATTTTTCCTTTTATCATTCTGTTGGCAGAGACACAACAAATTATGATGGAGAAATAGAGGCTATATACATTGCTCTCCGAGAATTATTAAATCTTCCTTTAAATAAATTTTTTAGTCAGTAATTCTTTCAGATTCTAAAGATGCAATTCAGGGAATATGTTCAAATACTACAAAGAAGTCAACAAAAATTAGAGAATGCTACAAAATGTTAACACAACTCCAAAAAGTTAATAAGACTGTTCATCTCCAATGGATTCCAGCACACTGTGGAGTCATGGGGAATGAAGCTGCAGACTCACTTGTAAAGAAAGGCACAACAGTAAAACAAAAGTCTAAATTCAATTTCTCATATTCCTCAATAAAACGCTTGATTATTAAAAAATTTTCTCATTCATACCTACAAGAAATAGAAACAAATGCCAAAGATAAAAAATGGATTACACTACTTTCCAACCCAGATATAATCCCCCAGAGACCAAGGAAAATACTGACAAATCACGACTGCTTAGCAAGTCATCTCTACAGAATAGGTATCTCAGCTTCTCCAATATGTGTCCTGTGTAATGATCCAGCAGAAATGAATGAAGACCACTTGAAGACCTGTGAAGCATTAAGATCAGAAGAAACTACAGTTCAAAAGTATTGGAAAGCACGAATGCTAATGGCTTCATTGCCAGATGCAAGGCACTAGAAAACAACAACAACTTTGTCTCCTCTCACACCCAAGCAAATACAACTCTCTTATTGTTAGGGATTTCCACATATGTTTCTCTGCCCCATTCCTTTTCTATTAGACTATATATCTCCAAATATTTTTCCCTTCTATCGCTCCCCACACTCCTCGTCTTTCTATATTGTCTGTCCTGTTCCTTACTGCTTTTCAGAAATCTTTCTTATCTTTTTTTTCCTCTAGTCTCCATACTTCCCCTATTCCTATCCTTTTTAGGAGTTTCCCATCTCATTTCACCACCTGTTTCAATTTGCACTTGCTTTCTGTGGTTTATACACAATTTTATTATCTCTTAGATTCCCTATTCATGTATTTATACCAACATTTCATAACTCTTTCTATCATTGCCCCTTTTCTGCCTGTTGTTCCTATATCTATCATTTACACTCCTTTCAGTGCATGATTTTGTTAATCCTAGCACTTCCCTGCAAGACAAACTAGAAATTCTCTGTATTTTCTTACTTGCTTCTGTTACCCCCAAAATTTATACTCAATATGCGATCCTAAATTCAACCATAAATCCTTTCTAGCCAATTTATCATAATTTCTAGAGAATTTGATGATGGTGGTGGTGATGGTGGTGGCAGCAGCAGTGGTGGCGAAGGCGATGATGATGGTGGTGATGGTATGGTGATGGTGGTGATGGTGGTGATAGTGGTGATGGTGGTGATGGTGGTGATGGTGGTGGTGGTGGCAGTGGCAAAGGCGATGATGATGGTGGTGATGGTGGTGGTGATGGTGATGGTGGTGGTGGTGATGATTGCGATTGCAATGATTATGATTGCACCTGCAATTGCAATTGCTATTGCTGTTTATTATTATTATTATTATTATTATTATTATTATTATTATTATTATTATTATTATTATTATTATTATTATTATTATTATTATTATTATTATTATTATTATTATTATTATTATTATTATTATTATTATTATTATTATTATTATTATTATTATTATTATTATTATTATTATTATTATTATTATTATTATTATTATTATTATTATTATTATTATTATTATTATTATTATTATTATTATTATTATTACTATTATTACTATTATTACTATTATTACTATTATTATTATTATTATTATTATTATTATTATTATTATTATTATTATTATTATTATTATTATTATTATTATTATTATTATTATTATTATTATTATTATTATTATTATTATTATTATTATTATTATTATTATTATTATTATTATTATTATTATTATTATTATTATTATTATTATTATTATTATCATTATTATCATCATCATTACTATTATCATTATCATTGTCATCATTATCACCATCATCATCATCATCATCATCATCATCATCATCATCATCATCATCATTTCTCACTCTGTGCAAACATTTCCCATCCCATTGGCCACTTTCTGTAGACCTATTACTTTTATTGTCCCCACTACTGGATCATTTACATATAAAAAAATGGGTATTTCTTTATTCACCATAGTGGGAAAAAGAACTTATTTTCTTTGACTTTCTCTAAAATAAATATGTTTAACAGAATGGGACTAAGCTTATACCCTGCCTTAGACCTACCTTTGTGCTATTAATTCTGATATTCTGTTCTTTTCACATCAGATACATTTTACTCCTTCATAAATTCCTTTACCTATCTTTATAATTTCTGCACTTAACCCTTTCTTATATAACTTCCACATTAACCCATTTATGCCAAGCGGTTTATTTACAGACCATTACAGATATTATCTGTTTATTTAGTTTACATGAATTCTCAAGAGTTATTTTGACCATGTATGTTATCATTGATGTTATCTGATTATTTGAACACAGAATTGTCTCTTAAAAACTAGAATATTGGTAGTTTATTGATTTACAATAATAAGCTGCAAATTACTGTAGTGCCTGTGAAAGCATATTATTGTTTTTTTCCCTGTTATTTTTCCATCCCAACTTCCTGTAATACAATATATGAATACAATACATATGTTGTTCTTAATTTTTGAAAAAAAAAGTTGGGAGTTAATGGTTTAATTCTTCTGTATTTATACTCTCAAAGCCTTTCTCAAAATCCACAAAAAACACGTTCACCCTTCCTCTTTTCTTGTCTAAATATTTATTCACTATCATCTTTATCATATTTTATTGTGAATTATTATATTGTCACTTATTCTCTTCCCTTTCCTGAGGTCTGCGTGGAATTCTAACTTTCCTCCTCCTGCTTCTGCTGTCCAGTTTTGCAAACTTTCAGTCATTATTCCTGTGTATGTTTTCCCTAAGGCTGACAAAACGCTCATTTCTCTATAATATCCTGCTCTATTTGTCCTTCTGTTCCCCTTATGAATTGGCATTATTCTTTCTAATTCTCTGGGATATCTCTGTGTTTCATACTTTTGTTCAATGCTTTTGTCATTCTTATTCTCATCTCTTCCTTGCCTAACTCTTCCTGAAACTCCCCTGGTATCCCATCTGCTTGTGCTGTATTGTATTGTATTGTATTGTGTTGTATCTTCTTTCTCATCACTCTATTCTAGTTCATTTTTCACACCACTCCACACATTTTCTTGCTATTCTCTCTTAACTACCTCTTCTAGTTTCCTACTTTCTGTTTCTTCTTGTTCTTCTTCTTCTTTTTTTTTTTTTAAAGCATTTATATGCCCATCTATGTTTTGCAGTTAGGTCTATGTTTTCCCTGTGTTCTCCTTATCCACTTAACTCCTTAAGGACCTCTTTCTATGCATTTATGAACTTTTTGTCATACCATGCTACCCACTGTGTTTTATCTCCACGTTTGCCCCTGCTCTTTTTACTAATTTTTCCATTAGCTCCACTTCTCTTTCCACTTTTCCTTCTGCTACAGCTACTGCAATACTGTATTCCAAAATGTTTCCTACTCTCGAATTTAAATCCTATCTAAGCATTTCACACAACTCTTCTTTTCATTTGCATTCCCTGATTCTCTCAAGCCTATTTTCTCTCTTATTTCCTTTCCTTCTGTCTCTGTATTGTTTATTTCTTTTTCTATTGGGAATTGACTGCTATCTGCTATTCCATCCACTATCTTAAATTCAGTAATTTCGGCTCTAATTCTTGATGATAATTATATAATGCACAAAGCTTTGTGTGTTTGCATTTACAGATGTAAACTCTCCTTTTTTATTATCCCTTATCAGTCCATTATATACCATCATATTATCTTCACAAAATTGAGTGAGTTTTTCTCCTTCCTTATTATACACTTTACCTCTACTTTTTATCTGCATAGTTTCCTTCTCCTCTTCCCTTCTATCATCAGGAAGCCCGTTACATAAAAAAATTACATTTACAGGTCACGCTATTATGACACTACTGGTAGTACTAAAAATGACAGCAGTAATTTATTACACATAATTTAAGTCAGGCATGGGCAAAATTGGCTCAAAAGGACAACTTCGCTGAAACACATTCTTGTTTTACTCCACTGGCCATCCCTCCCCTTCACTGCTGCTCAGCTCTGACGCATCTCATTCAGTGGCAAGTGTGGCTTCGTTGGGACATCTATTTCTTGAAAACTGGCAGAGAGAATTTTTTGTAAGTTACAGAAACAAGAAAGTTTGCTGTTTAATATGCGACTTTCAATTTGCAAGAATCAAGCATTACAATATCAAACGCCACTATGATCAGAAGTATAAAGCAAACTTTGTTGATCTTGCTGATATTTATGCACAATTTCGAAAGGTACTTTCTGAATACAAGTATTTATAAACATATAAAAGGGAAGATATGATTCAACTTTTTAGAGGGTTAGCTTCATATCCGTTTATTTAATATAAGCTAATGTATTTTGTGTTTCAAAGTTTCAACACAATATGAGTTCAAAACCAAACAATTTATTATGTTGATCAAATAAGTTTAAAATATTTTAAGGCTTAATGGCAATGGAATTTTACTGCTTTATTTGTTGTGAAAGAGAAACAGTTTAATGCATTAATCATAAGGCAGTGCAAGAATATTAGGTGCATAAGATAAAGGAAGATTATAAACTTGAAGATTATGTAATTTACCTAACCAGAGTATGTGGCTGTAATAAATATTGTATGCAAAATATCTTTAATATAAACAAAATAGTGAGTTATGGCGTAGAAATTATTACTACCGTGCAGGTGGAACGAAGCCACCATTGCATTTGTTGCATCAAAACAACCTTCATTACTTGGCAAGAGAATGTGAGGTGAGCAAGGCAAGCTCAATTGCTACCCCTCCTCTCATGCCCATGCCTGTTTCAAACAACCTCAAGTGAATTACAGATTTTACTTAAAAAATTATTAATCTTGCTGAAATATTTTGCATTTTTTCAGAAGAATTTCATGCGTTATTGAAGAATTTGAATACTAGACTAGAATTTTCTGGGTGTCTAATTATGCATCATATGTAGGTCATATCCAAAAAAATGAAAATATTATATAAGAAAATTACTACAAACCTATTTGCTGGCGGCTGTCAGGCTTGTATGTAATCTTAACTTCAGGAACTTTAGTGGCTATGGCAGCTGCAAGCTCCTCAGGGGTGAAGCTCATGGCTGTTACATTGTAAACTCTCCTCTTCAGGCACTCATTGGGAGCCACCATGAACTCCCAAAGAGCACGCAGGCAGTCTTTGATGTACATCATGGGTAGTCGGGTGTCTGGCCGCAGATAACATTCATAGTGACCATTTCTTAGAATATCGTGAAATATACCTACAGCATAATCTGTAATAAGAAGATAGTTCATTTTCAGTATATTTTTCTTTATATCATATTTCTACTGTAATTCTTAAAAACTTTAAACTTTTCTTATTTTGATATCTGAATAAATGGCTTTACTACAATGTATATGATTATTTAATTGTGTACTTTGTTAGTCATCTAGTAAACATTCAGAACAGCTAGAAAAGGTACTTAGAGTATGTCATTCATGACAAAAAACTGATGTGCCAGTGACTACCCTCCAAATTACGATGATGATGATGATGATGATGATGATGATGATGATGATGATGATGATGATGATGACGACGATGACGATGACGAAGACGATGACGACGACAATGACGATGACGATGACGATGACGATGATGATGACGACGACGATGATACTCGTTATCCCCATTGAGCACAATACAGCTATATGACATTGTCAAATTCTTACCTTAGCATTACTACAGGTATGACATATTATTCTGGTAACCAAAGATATCCAAACACTGTTTCCAATATAAAATAAATAAAATATAATATATAAAATATAAATAAAATACAGTCATATACTGTGTAACCCCGTGGCACAACAGCCCATGCGGGCCAAGGCCTACCGCCCGACCGCTGCGGCTCACACCTCTGCCCACCACAGGCGTCATGAGTAGGGTACTGGACGTGGGACGTGGTCAGCGTCTCGGTTTCTCCCGGCCGCTTATGCGATCTTCTCCGCATGCGGCCGCTACTTTTCAGTCAAATAGCTCCTTAATTGGCCCTCAGGGACCCAACGAGTCTGAGTGCACCCAAGACCGGGACTCCCAGCGAGAGTAAATCTCCACGCTAGTACCGGGAATCGAACCAGGTTCCTCGCTTGGTAACCAGCAGTGCTACCACCGCACTAAGGAGACAACCCATGTACTATGTACATTATGATGAATGTAGAACTATAAAAAAATAAAACAGTTACATGCAATTATGCACTTTCTTTCTGGTTAATACAATCCAGTACATAGGACAATTTTATTAGTAGCAACATAAAATAATACATATTATACTTCATCCAGCAAATATAAACATTATGATATTAAGAATTCGGAAGAGACCGGAAGATCCGAGGTTCAGAATCCGGCTATGGCATTGAATTGTTCAGTCTCAGTTTACCTCTTTCCAACACTGTCCTATATACGACTAGTGTGGAACAACAATTAATTTCCAACGATTCTTTGTTTTTTCTTAAATATTCAGCTTTTGGTTACTTTAATGTTAGAGTGTTATTTTTGTATATCATCCAGCCAATGATATTGGGATGATGATCCATTTTATTTTTATTGGTTGCTATTCTGTAAATGTTATTCTTTTAAAAATGGCATGGATTCACTGTTCTTTAGCCTGCAAAAGCATTTTTCAGTCACAATAAGTAAGCGTTCAAAGCAGAAGATTGCTCTACATGATTCAATCGCTTTCATGTTACACAACGCAGTGATAGGTTTCTTTTGCAAGAAGAGGATTCTGTTTATATGTACATTGGTAGCACATCCCCAAACTTTAATATTTTAGTTTAATATTGTAGTTTAAGTATGGGAATATCAAACCATAATACATCATTATGTGATCATTACTCTATTTTTGCACAATTTTGATTAAATGCATTAGCAGGCTCCATTAAATAATATTACATATTAAATTTGAGAAAACATAGTAATTATTTATATGTTAAATTTATGTAAATTTATATTATAAAGCTATTCAGTTTTGGTTATATTTAGACTATCGTGTACCTTGATTTTAATTCTCAACCTTGCCTATTTTTTCTATATATGAGCGCGACATTCACAATTGTTATTTCACCAGTATAGGATGTAGGACAGCGGTGCTCAACCGAAGGCAAGTTAGGAGAGGTTGAAGTCACCTCCTTCCACCCGCTGGGACATAACAACGCATTTATCCGTGGTTACTGAGTTCCAGCGGCGGCACATTCTTAAGTACAGGAAGTCAAAGGCGTACACATTCTACTCCTGACTAACCCATGATGTTTCTGAGGATACTCTTTTTGGCAAGATTTACGTTTCACAAGGTATTCAATATTTGGTGCAAAAGATGAAGTGCACAGCCTCAAAAGTTAAACAAGGTGATTTTCACTTATCTTGCTGCGATACTCAATTTTAATGTAGTTTCATTTTTTTAAATGTTTGTTCGCAGGTATGTGGAGCCAAAGACTGTCATTAAACTTGATGCAAACAAACGTAATCTCGGATAGTCACAGCAGAAACCTAAGTAATTCCCACCCTTCTTTCTTAGAACATTTTAGGGCCGTGCAGTGCAAGTAGTTTCATATTTTGTAGCTCGTGTGGAGACTCACTACATGGAAACATCAAAAGTGCAAAATACTTGGATTCTGGTTTCAAATGCTTTTAGGTCTTCAAATTGTGAAAAGAATGTGTCGTACAATTGCTTCAAAAGTTCTTTGTATTTTTCCAAAAGAATAACATTTATCGTGAACACGGCATGTAAGCAAGGGAAATGGTATAAATCTGCAACTACCAGTCTTACAAATCAAGCAGTGAACTTTATCGTCTTCATCTCGAAAGCAAAAATATTCGTTCTCCCATTGAATAGTACCCCGCGCCATCCACCTTTGACTAGCACGTCTGACCTTGCCTTGGTCAGCGGTTTGGGGAAGCGAGCGTGTGCTCCCCTGTTGAGCACCCCTGATGTAGAAATACAAACGTAGATAATATTTTACGTCTATCCAGCCTATACTTTCTGTTAGTTTAGTTCATGGTGTGGAAATAGATCTTCTGCTTATAGGATGTGCTTCTTTGAGGATTTCAGTCACCCTCAATGGTCGAGGGGTAATATGCCAGCCTCTGCTTCCCCAGGTTACTGGTTAGTAGTAATATATACGGTATAAGCGGTTGGAGTTATGCCAATTTCTGTCACCAGGGGACAAGAGGCGCTAGTGTCACAATGTGGCGAAATTCAAGATGGCGGCCGTTAATCGGCCAAAAGAAGATTCTAATCCGTCAAAAGGCGGGAATTTAAAAAGGGAAAAATTGGCGATCATCCAACGGGTTAAACCGTACACATTTTTCCCCCTTTTAAATTCAAATCCAACATTGCACTTTAAAGATGGCGGAAGTGAATTCAAGATGACAGCCGATAATGCCCCAAAAGAAATGCACAATGTGTTGAAATTCTTACTGAATTAAAAATGGCGGAAAATAAGATGCCGCTAATGTTGCGCAAGATGACGGTTGGTGCGATGCGCAATATGGTGCAATTCTTATTGAGCTTAAGAAAAAAGCAGGATAACGAAGAAGATGGGTTTTGGCTTTTGGAATAAGAGACGGGAGGAATAACAATACCCAGAGCATAAACAGTATACACATAGTTTTTATTTCCTGGAATAAAGCAATGATACATGCATATATATGAATACAACAAGAAACTGCATAGGATAAGGCTTATAAAGAACAACAACTTATAACAGTGAGAATGGCTTATTTACTGTTTTTAAATGAATGTTTAAAACAGATCATACACAAAAGGTCATTGATTAGTCGGTCTGGGTGGCTCAGTTGGTTAGACGCTGGCCTACTGTTCCCAAGGTCGCGGGTTCAAATCCGGCCCAGGCCGATGGTTTTTAAGTGTGCTTAAAAACGACAGCTCCATGCCAGTAGATTTACTGACATGTAAAAGAACTCCTGCGGGACAAAATTCCGGCACACCGGCGACGCTGATGTGATCCTGGCAATTGACAGCGTCGTTAAACAACAAAAATAATTAAAGTCATTGATTGCACTCGGGTGTTACAAAAATGCTGTTAAAGTTCGTGGTAATTTTTATGGGGGAGTGTTCGTTGTTACAATTTTGAGGGCGGTCGCCGCAGGTGACACAGGTAGGGTGAATGTGGCGAAAATTTGGGCTCAGCAGTGATGCTCGGAATGTATAGTGGTTTAACGATGTTCTGTTGAACGCTATGCCCGGCTAGAAACGAACCCGAAGAGGAGATGAGGGCTACAGAAGGGGATGTGTTGTTTCCAAGATATACGGTGCATTTGATATGATTGTTGCAAGAGGAGGAGGAGAAAATGGCAGGCACGAACTGGACGTTGACGATGTCAGCATTGCCGGAGATAACTTTGATGGTGACAACTTTTTTGCTACCAAAGGCAGTGATTTCCAGCGGAAAGATGCGGCAATGGGAGGCATAATTGCCGATTGCATTCACGGCGACATCGACGTTGAAGATCAGTCTAGCTGTTAGAGTGGGATGAATGTCCACTGGGTCGGACTTGCAAGGCAAGCTAGGAGTAGAGTAAGGAGAGATACTTATTGATAGTCGGAGAATTGGCGATTAACATCGCATGTAGAATGGGGAGAAGGGTAGGAGAATTTTACGATGCGACGTTCGTACCCTGACTTTAGCATTTCGTCTTCCACGTGTGTTAAGCAGAAGGGGCCGGATTTGAGTTCGTCGATGGTCTCCTGAGACATGGCGTCGAAGTTGGAGAGCAGGAAAACTTGGTGGTTATTACTTATTTATGCCAACAAACTTATGTTGCTGTTTTTAAACACACAAGCCGTGTGTGGGCAAAGTTTAAGAGGTAGAACTGGAACTTAAAAATTCAATGCCACAACTGGGCATTGTGGCATTGGCTTTTTAAGTTCCAGTTCTACCTCTTAAACTTGGTGGTTGTTGATGGCGACAGGTGTTTTTCTTCCGTACCTGGTTGGAATGGGCCTGGCTCCCTGGATTCTGTACGGACGACCGCGTTGCAGGTCACCGATGGACTTGCAGGGCAGCGAACTGGCCATTTGGTTAAGATCTCGAACGATGTTGCCTGTTGACATAATGGCAAGGCTCTGGTCGAAAAAGGCGAGAATGTGGCTTATAAGAGTTGAGGGATCGGAAGTTAGGTATTCGGTGAGTTGGCGCTAGGTGTTGCAACATACTGTGCTTGGCGGCAGAACGGGCACTGAGTCATGAGAGAGACCGTCTATGTCAGGCGTCCCCAACGGCCCGCACGGTCGGTTGGAAGTAAAAGCCCTCAAGCCCTGACCGTCCGGTTGCGGGCAAGAAATGGAGGTGCTACAGTGGCGGAACTACGACTGCGTAAATTAACTTACACTTTCACCGTCAATTACAAAATAATGATAGCAGTAATCTAAAGTAAGAACAAATTGGAAACTAAAAGCTTCACTTATCTTAGTAATATTGCAAGATCTTATGCAGCTAGTACGTTTCAAGTTGACCCCACTTGAAACGTATTAGCTGCATAAGATCTTGCAATATTACTAAGATTCTTGTTGCTTCACTGTTAATAGCTTCATTATTTCCTTATTTAATGACAGCAGTATTTTATACATTGTAATATTCATTACTAATATAATAGAAAATAAACTCTTATTGGCAGAGAATTCAATTATCGAAATACAACCACTCGCATAAAACTATTAAACTAAATCAATAATATGACATAGCACTTTCTTCTTATTGGTACTATGCAATTCACTGAACGAAACAACACAAAGAAACAAACTATTCTTCAAATAAAAGTATCTGTGAAAACTATTCTCTCTTAGCCATCCGACAATCACCGTGATCTTTACAGTTGTCTTTTCCATCAGCTGTTCAATACGTGGGACTACTCAATCGCAAACACGCTTTCAAGTGTTCATCATTTAATTGGCTCCTGTGACGTGACTTTGTACACTTCATAAGGGAAACGGTGATTCGCAAACATAGGTTGTCCCGAACATGCACAAAAACTCTTCGTGCTAGATTGTGGAGTTTAGGAAATCTTTCGCGTTTTACAGAGGTGTAGAAATGGTTTATACTTTTTCTATTTTGATATTTCTCTTTGAACTCAATATCATTTTTAAATCTATTACTTCCAACAGCAGTTTAACAGCACTATCAAGGATATCCACTGAAAATGGTGCTGGAAATTACTTAATTTTTTTCTCAAGTGGCATAATGTCCTGGAATCTACGTTAGAATTCCTCGCGCAATTTTCACAGTGTGGTTATATATTCTTCAGCGTCCAAGGTTTCTACACACTGGATCACTGAGGTTAGGGTCGGAAAATGTACCGTCTCCGCATTCCTAAACTGATGCTCCCGAAGACGTAGCTTTTGTTTAAATGCATCTATGGTATAAAACAAGTCAGTCTACCCTGAATGTGGTATTCAGTTCCTGTTGCAATTTGTACGAAAGGTCTCACCGCAAGTATGGTAGGTCTTTCTCCCCCGCATGTTGTATAACTTCTTGCAGGTTAAACAGATATTTTCAATGTCACAACCAGAATACCCTTTAGCATATACACCGCCCTTGTTTAAGTGATTTTTACAATACTCTTGCCGGTTAAAATCTCGATGGTACTGATCACATCGCACGTAACATTTAAATGCCTTTTTACACTGCATGTAATATTTCGTGCAGTTATTGTCACATCTATGTAGTTCCTTTGGTATAGTAAATGGAACGTTATACTGACGACAATAATACATTAAAAAGCCATGTGAAGGTTCACTTTTAAATTGTAGTGCCCATCGTGAAATAATAAGTCAATGCACCTGTCTCCGTGGTTTGATGACTTCTGCAATACTGACTTCCCGATATGATCTCCAAAAATTATTGTAACTCTGTAGCCTGGCAATCCTTCGTCGTATCGTCTCACTTCGTTAACCCCTGAAGCTACATTTCTCAGTAGAGCCATTGCCCTCTTTTTCTGCAAGAATGCGAATCGCCTAATCGAATAATTAACGCCCTTGTGTTCCCCACTGCAATAGCCCTTGCCAAACACAGGTCATCCATATTTTTCATTTCTATAACTCCTTTGTTTCTAAAAAAACCTCGCACGGTTTATAGCATGTGTCATCCACCTGCTTAGTACACACGCAAACGATTTTTAAGTTCCTTTGCATCAATTTTCAATGATATGTAAAAAAACTCCGCATTCTCCTGATCAAACCTACGTACGCTCATGCTTATAGGCGGACACGGCTTTGCTTGACGTATCGATAGTAAGCTCAATGTACTTGGGTTTGTTTTCCAACAACTCAGTATTCACACAGTTTAACACATCGTCAAACATAGCGTGTAACCATGGCTGTGGGTCTGCATCGTCAGGCATTGGCCTAACCGTAATGTCCGTTTCGGTAAATTCTGAATAAAACCTAGTAAGTGTTCTTTGTCTGCGCCCTGTAGTGTCAAAGCTATGATACGTCCCTTAGGTCTGTGATTCCTGTCTCCTAATGCTTGGAATAGGCTGTGAATAAAGCCTAGGCGTTCTTTGGTTACTTTCTGTAATGTCAAGGTTATGATGCGTGCCTATGCCTTCGGACTGCGGTTCCTGTCTGCTAGCACTTGGTAAATCTCCATTTAGATCACTTTTAATGAAAGCTTCAACTACCAGCTGTTATTTGTTATAAGTATGGTGAACCGACATTTATTCTTAAGTCATTCTCACTTGACACAAAGTTATATAGTGTAAGCCTCCTCAAAGTCCACTGTTATTCCTTATAGGACACACATTCCGTCACTAATTCATACTCGCTTCACACAATGCATATCTTTCTCTCTCTCTCTCTCTCTCTCTCTCTCTCTCTCAGTGTTGGCAACCAAATACTCGGTCTCAGTCCGAATGCATTTGGTTAATATCACTGAGTTCGCATCCGGTTGGGGATTATGTTTCGCGCAATGCAATGCAACATCGGCGTCATTCCTTCAAGCTTGATTCATCAACTTACTGTCCAAAGAAATGCGTTAAGGTGGTGACGTATTTATCAGTTCAATCAATCCTTCATCTTACTGATTTGCAGAAGATATAAAATTCTGCTCTTTTCTGGCGCGTGTGACCACAGTGCCCTTTCAGCTTTCTACTGTCATCCTCATGCTCTTGCCACATTTCGTGTTCATCGTCGCCTGATTATACCTTAGAACTCGTGTAGCATATATTGTCAGTGTTTTTATCCAAACACACGATTATAAATACATATAGGTAATGACTTAAATAATAATTACTCTCTCTCTACTTAAAACATTAAAGCAACCGCATTACCTTTCAATATGCAGAGGAACAACATTCAATATTGGCTTCTTTTGAGTTTAACAATTTTCACTCGTGGTAGTTACAAAATTGTTCTGCATGTGCTTTCATTACGTGTGTACGGGTGGAATAGCTCAAGGTGTGGAAAAAATGTGTTATGTGCAGGTTAAAACAAAAAAGTTTCCCGTATTTCGTTCAAAGAATAAGGCAAAGAAACATAGCTTTCGGCAAATTCTGCGGCTGTAAAAAGTATCATTTTCAGTCAAAAATTAAATGAACATTAGCAATTTGTGTACGGGTGGATTAGCTCAAGTTGCGGTAAAATGTGTTATACAGGTTAAAACAAAAAGGTTTCCCGTGTTTCGTTCTAAAAATCAACGTCAACAACATCAACAGCATCAACATTAACAAGAACAACATCAACATGAGCAACATCAATAACAAGAAGAAGAAATCAAACAGACATAACTTTCTGTAAATGCTACATTGTTAAAAATCTTGTTTCTAGTCAAATATTAAATAAACATTGGCAATTTGAAACCGGTCTTATTTCATTCAGCCAGAGCCAAGCGTTCAGAATAAAACTGCAACTCAGGGATTTCAGTCAGTTGTGGAATGTATCGTAACCTTCAGTACGCTCTCACTGTCAGCTTATAAGGCACGTGCTCGCATTCCTCACATTCATCTTTGCAAGCATAACATGCGAATCGCGGTAAATGCATCGCTTCCTCCTGATTGACATATGCACATCTCACCGCAAGTATACGTTTTGAATCAGTTTTGCTCAAAAAATTATTTAAAAGAAAAACATTTTTATTCCCACTTTCAAAATAAGTCATTCCATTTTCTACATGTTTTATATTCACCGTTTTCTCTCCTCACTTTTAGGATACACATTCACATCTGTTTTTCTACTGTCTCTTCTGCTAACAAGTCATCTCATCCACAAAAATGGATTTAATTTAAAACGGGAGTCAATTAATAACACAGAACAACACTTACAACGTAGTTTTCCTGGACGCGTTTCCAAGATTCTTTCCTCCATTATCAACCGGACAATAACTGGGTTTCCATGGTGTTTCATGGTGCGGATGGTGATGCTTCTTCTGATGCTTCTTCTGGTAACGGTTCAAGGAACTTACTGAAAATGTCATTTTGAGGAATGTCGACATTAAATACTCGGTTTCTATTTTTTAAAATGAAGATTTGTTCCCATGTAGACAGTTCTTGTTTTCCAGTTATGTGTTTGAGAAGTTTCGGTTCTAGCTTTATGTCATGATTTTTTGTCCAAAAGTGAAATGCAACTGCTGGTTTTTCTAATTGTTTTGCGGATGGTGATGCTTCTTCTGATGTTTCTTTTGGTAACGGTTCAATAAACTTACTGAAAATGTCTTTTTGAGGAATGTCGAAATTAAATACTCGGTTTCTATTTTTTTAAATGAAGATTTGTTCCCATGTGGACAGTTCTTGTTTTCCGGTTATGTGTTTGAGAAGTTTCGGTTCTAGCTTTATGTCATGATTTTTTGTCCAAAAGTGAAATGCAACTGCTGATTTTTCTAATTGTTTACTCTTAATGTTCCTAACGTGTTCCTTGGATCTAATTTCTAAATTTCTTTTGGTTTTTCCTATGTATATTTCATTACAATCACTGCATTCAATTTGGTATATGCCAAATTTTTTGTTAGGTGGAATAGCATCTTTGATGTTTGAAAGTAGCAGGTTTTTTATGGAGTAATGGTTTACTGGTGCTAGCTGAATGTAGCTGAATTGTTGTTGCGCAATACTATTGGCATAGTATTTACCACAATTTTTTTAATTCATTAAGAATTTCAACATATTGCGCATTTCTTTTGATAGATTATCGGCAGTCATCTTGAATTCACTTCCGTCATCTAGCGACACTAGCGCCATCATCAATTCTCTTCCGCCATCTTGCGACACTAGCGCCTTGTCCTAGTGGCCAAATATTGTGTTTCAAGTCAGGCCGCGATCTTTAATTCACTTCCGCAATGTTGCAAAACTAGCACCAACGGATTAATGGCCGACATCTTGCATTCTCTTCCGCCATCTTGCGACACTATCGGTTTGTCCAACTGTCGGGTATTTATCGTGTATCACGTCATAATTCTGCCAGTCGTCATTCAGCATTGCTGTAGTGCACTTCGCCAGGCCTTCTCTGTTCACTGCAGGAGCCACGAGGAGGTGCAGGGTAGGGTGGGGGCCATCGCCCAAGGGCCCTTCGACTAGTTATGTGGTGAGAAAAAATTAAAAAAGTATAGGAACAAAAATTGAAACATAAAATGGACACGGTTTAAGTGGTTCGATAATAGCCAATTTCTGCCATTCCCTTTTTAAATTCAACCCCAATATTGCACTTTAAATTTTACCGCCATTTTGGCGTATTAGGCCCTTCTTTTGGGGGATTATTTATCCGCCAATTTTTGGCGGATTAACGGCTGTTATCTTGAATTCCGTTCAGTCATCTTGCGATACTAACGCCTCTTACCCCCCGGTGGCAGAAATTGGCGTAACTCCGACCGTTTATACCCCATATATTACTACTATGGTTCATACGCTCTAATGAGGGGGCTTCAGCTTGGCGTAGATCCCTTTGCCCAGGAATGTGTCCTTGTATTAGTGATAAATTAAATTAAATTTAGACTCAATTGAAATACGCAAAAGAACATGTTATGCTTATGATATGCACTTCCACATGGATAGGTATCAGGATGCGAAGTGAAATAATTGGTGCTTTTTTTTTGTTTGTTTCTTAGAATTGTAGTTTCTACCAGTGAGTATTACAAATTTGCCTAGTTACTTCATCTCCATGTCGTACACTCCTTTATTTTCCAAAAAGTGAATGCCTCATTTCTTTATTTCTAATATTGAAATCTTATCGACGGAACAATATCAGTTGCTGCTGATGTCTACTTTAAACACCAAGTTGCATAAAAACAACTTTTTTAACTAATGCGCTTCATCGGCTGTACAATGAACCTTAAGAAATGGTTACACAATTAATATTCTAGACGGCAGAATAAAAAGTAAAATTCAACAACCTAATGGCCGAAAGTACCCAATGTGGCTGAAATTAGCATGTTGTACGGTGCCTATAGTTTATTAGTATTGAAACACAATATTTCTGCGTTTTATGCATACTTTTATATTTTTCCTACATCAAAAGTAAAATAGTTTAAGGTTTTTAGCACACAAAAATCCATTTCCTAATTATCACAGAATGAACGTGTTTAAAAGACTTATCAAGTGCTCATACTGTAACAATACTCTCAGAATCACCCATGATTTGACATTCAGAGGCAAAATTCGCTGAAATGCACTCAACAAGCTCGGTTTGAAACTTGAATGCGTTGATATGTAGTGCATGCATTTCTCTGTATCTCACAAATTGCTATTATAATGTCAAGATAGCAGACTATCTGGCGAGAATACCTCAGCACCTCACCTAGACTATTACAAGAATATCACCCGCACAAGCACATCATCCGCTACTCAGCCTTGAAAACCAGGACTGTCGAACATAACTCCGAAGGCTTAAGGATATGAGTGTCCCACTCCTTAACTGCAGTAGCACGGGTTAGATAGAACAGGTTTTCGCTTTGTTTTACCCCAGTTTCCCGCTTTGATCGTCACAAAGGAAGGAAAGGTAGGGGAATATCTTCACACTTGGTGAGTGGTGTTTGTCAGGCCTGTTATAAACGCTTCTATGGAGCAGAATTTATGGTCTGTTCCCCCCCCCCCTTAGTTCCTGGCCTATTGTCGATTCCTCTGCCATTTAAATGATTATATTTAATCTATTAGTGCATGTTAGTCATTTCATTATTTCACAATGCAGTGCATGGAGAAGTACACCACTTCTCTGCAAACAATGTATACAAATAGTAGTCAAAATTGAGGGTCCACATTAATCCCAAAAATTAAAAATATATTTCCCTGTTATGTATTCTGCAAAGTACAGTATAAGTACTCGGACTATTTGGCAGAGCAAACAATAGAAATCACAGAAAGTTGTCAACATGTGCTTCTTCAATGAGTTGTTTAGTCCGACCAAAGACTTACCTGTAGTACCTCCTCCAGGTGGATCTCGAGAGATGACTCCTGGAAAGCGTAAACACCGGAAGTCAAGGCCATAACGATGGAAGTAGTATTCTCCTAGAAGCTCGGCGTGTACTTTAGAAACACCATATATAGTTCTTGGACGCTGTATTGTAATGTTCGGAGTCGGGTTTCTGGGAGAATCTGGTCCGAAGGCACCAATAGTACTGGGGATGAACAGCTTGAGTTTGTACTGCTTGGCGAGCTCGATCACATTGTGTACTCCTGCAACAGCATCACTTACTATTAATATCACTGAGGCGTACACATAAGCTCTTTTGTTTGTTTATTTTTTTTGTTTATGTGCGTGTGTGTGCGTGCGCGTGCGTGCACGCGCGCGTGGAAACATTTATGCAAGTCTGAATAGCGTAACTAAACACGAAAAGTCAGTCAAATATCGGCGTCTTTCAAGTATGCTATACCAAGATTTTGAAGATACCCTACCTCAAACTACCCACGACTGTTGGTCTGTCTGTCATGGGCAGTATAACTCAAAAATGAAAAATAGGTTAAATACGAGCATCTTCCAAGGATGACACACGGGTATCTTAAACAAAACCCGCTTCCTCAAACTATCCATCACATGGAAAACATTTTATTTTTAGTTTTCTCACAAATGGCTTTAACAATTTTGATTAAAGTACCACATATTTTAGATATTTGTATGACAAATACAATGGATATCTTGAATCCTATGCAAATAGCCTTGGAAGACCTCTTCATTCTGAATAACATTTGTATAATTTGTAAACCAATAAATAATAAAATCTTACTACAGAAAAAAAAATATAAATCTCGTTAAAGAAGACACTTCAGAAAATGCAGACAATTTTTCGGATTACTCATTGCCGAGACATTCACTGTTATTAGTGTGTATTTTCAAATATTTTAAAACTTTTTAACCTATAATCGCTAAGGCTGTTAGAGCCATTAAAAATAACCAAGAAAATGTTTCAATTGGGAAGTCGCTAGGCTTATTAGAGTCACTTAAAAAATTAAAAACAAACGAAAAAGTTTCCACGAAAAGTGCAATTTGTGGTGAGCAGAGTTTCTTAAGTCTTTAAGTCGCATCCTTGAAAAATCTGATGTGTGGACTAACATGACTTTCTCTACTAACTATTGTAAATCCCTTATAAAAGAAAGTAGGGTCACGATTAGAAAGAAAGGGTCATGTACGCGTTGTTTGTTGTTGTTGTAGTGTTTAACGCCCGCTTTTACTACTGCGGCACCGCAGGCGGTGACACTGATGATACACGGAATGAAGATG
>CM060964.1:255994804-256004804 GCA_030765045.1 Tenodera sinensis | reverse complement strand
CATTCCTGTGGAATTACGCATCCAATTTGGATCAAAAGCCATTTATTTTTTTGAAATCGGCTGATCAAAGAATAAAATGCCATTAGACTTTTTTGTTTATGATGCTTCCATGAAGCACATATTAGAAGGAATGTAATGACTTCCCTTCCACCTGTATACATCAGGCCTGTCCAACTTCTGAGGGATTGGGAGCAAGAAGATATATACAGTTCACGCAGAGGGCCACACTAAGCAATTTCACTCAAATATATTTAACAATAAAATAGAGCAAATCAAATTATTGAAATAGGATACATTACCAAAGTCAAAAATGCAGAAATCAGTGTGAGTACTGAGGATCCTCCGACTCTACCAATGCAGGGGTGTCCACTTCCACGTTAGGAACTGCCATTCTTAGTAGGTGTAACAAAGCACCATGGCCGAGACAGCTTCTGTACTTAGTTTTTATAAATTTCATATTAGAGAAAACACTTTCACATAGATAAGTGCTTCCAAATATTGGGGTAAGTTGCAAACCAAAATCTTTAAGCTGTGGAAATCTGCCCCCTGGAAGTAACTTGAAAAATTTGAGCCCTCTCTCAGACCTGGTTTGAAGAAAGGGATCGGCATGAAGATCGCAGAGTTCTAGTTGATACTTAGATGGCTGGTTATCAATATCCACGCTCAAAAGATCATTGAAAAGGAACATTTTACTCTTAGTTTTTCAAAGTCAGAAAATCCTTGACCAAATTCTTGAATAATAACTAATGTTTTCACAAAATTCAGAAAAAATCACATCTTCAATTTCTTTTGACAGCTCTTGACAAAATGGGAAGTGTGAGAAATCATTTCTTTACAAAGCTGACTTAAAAAGTTTCAAGTTATTTTTGAAACTATAAACATGAGCAAATAATTCTGATACACTTTGATCTTTCCATGAAGTCCCTGGTTCAAGTCATTCAGATACTGTGTCAGGTCAGTCATGAAAGCAAGCTGCCTTAGAAATCTGGATTTTCAACCAGTGGAACAAAATTTTCACAGTCTCTGATACTATCTTGTAAAAATGCTGGAATGTCATATCTGAGTGCAAGGAATTTCTGAACTTCGCTACATCTGCGTGCCGTGATATATTTCTGTATTAGGATTGCACCTCATCTAGAAATTCCCGAAATCTGTAGTGCAGTTGTGCATTATTGCCACTACCTATCTTTTTGGAAACTGTCACCACGATATTCATTGCGTCACTTTGTTTTACTAACATCTCACACAACGTCTGGGAATTATACAATGAGACATTAGGCAACTTATCCCAGCCTAAAGAACCCAGTATGTTTGTAGTGTTTAACGCCCGCTTTTACTACTACGGCACCGCAGGCGGTGACACTGATGATACATGGAATGAAGATGGAGCACCGGTGGAATGAGATGGCGGGGGAAACCGGAGTACCCGGAGAAAACCCGCCCTGACGCCACTTCGTCCACCACGAATACCACATGCGGGTCCCTGGGATCGAACCCGGGCAACCCAGTATTACTATCTCTCGTGTTACTTCTTTACTTTGACCTTAGGCTTGAGGTGTGGAGAGCGGCGGTGTCGTGCTGGCGCGAACAGTGGTCAGCTCTCAACGGTAATAAGCTTACAGAAATGAAAGAACTTCCAATAAACTGGGTAACTTCCTCTCGTATATCTCGTTGCGAAAAGGTTAACTTGGCTCTGTTGCGAATTGACCACTGCAATTTTTCGCATGGTTACCTATTTAAACGGGACCCTGCCCCTCTTTGTCCACTGTGCGACAACCTTTTGTCAGTCCGTCACATGCTGCTAGTGTTCCTCTTTAGCATACTTTCGAGACTCTCTGCAGCTGCCTGCCACACTTGCAGAGGTATTGTCAGACGAAAAACAAGCGGAAGAAAGAGCTTTTAGGTTTTTAGCGGAGAGTAATGAGTTTGAGGATTTGAAACTTTAAATATTTAGTTTTAATACTCTTTTAACATCTTTATCACTTTGCTTTAATTCTGGCTTTTGCCACCCTGTTTTGTATATCTATGTATATTTTACTTTTTTACTAGTAATTTTATTTTTTATTGAAGTTTATATCTGTCTTTTGCCATGAATTGTTTTTAAGGGCGCTGATGACCATGCAGTTGGGCGCGTTTAAACCAACATCTCCTCCCCCAGCTTAATTAGGCCTACCAGTCTATTCTCCTCTCATACGGTGTACCATCGGTCACAATACAAAAAAACACTTTTTAAAACCGCAGCTCTTGAGACCCCCTAATACCTCTTGAATTGTTCTTCATTTAAGGTATTATATCTCTTAACACTGTACTCTTTACAAGCAGGTATTATTGGAATGCACACAACACATTACAACTTATTATTGGTTGCGACGAAGTATTCTCACTCCCAGTCATCTTTGCAACTTGTATAATTATAGATGTGTACAAATACTTGATAATGACGATTGAACCTCTGGCGGCAGCAACTCCTATGCTGTAAAAGGAAACAGTATTCCACTTGAAACAATTGCAGAATTGTACTAAGAAGTTTTGTATAATACCTCACGCCCACGATCGGCCAAACAGCTTCAATGGAAGTCAAGTTTTTTTTTTTCTTTTTTTTTCATGTACAAAGATAATAAATTAATAACAGTAGAGGAATCGTGCTTATTTTTTGCATTTGGTGCCTCTTGCACTCGCTCTTCCTTCTCCCAAACTGCCATCTAAAGGATGAACTAAACACACTGAACGACTGTGCGTGTTACAGCTCCCAGATATATTTGTGACACAGTGTACAAACTATTCGTAAAAACGCTTGTTCTTCTATCTACTTCATGTTAGTCCAGATAAACATTTATGGAAATGGTTTTATTACATGTTTCCTTGTAGGTACAATCAGAATAGAACAGAATAGCTTAAGCGATAGTCAAATATTTTAAGTGCTGGTCGCTATGTGATGCCTTTGACATTCCGTTCTCTCTTCATGGCCTGGACATAACGTCCTCCTGTTTGAGAAAGTATAAGTATTTGAAAATACAAACCAATAACAAGGGATATTTCGGAAATGATTATCCACAAATATTTTTATTTGACACAAACCTTGTGCTTTAATGAAATCTACGTTTTTGTGTAGCAAGATTTTGTCTATCCCGTACGTTTACCAGGCATGCAAAAGTCATCCAGAATGAAGAGGACTTCAAAGTAGGTATATTGCCAGAAAATATAGCAATGCAAATCAAGGCCGTCAGGCAGATACTAACTGTCGTGAGACCCGAGTCAGGGAGTCTGGAAGAGTCAGGGAGTCTGGAAGAGTCACTCTAGAACTCTAAATGGTAACATAACATTACACTGGACACTATATCACTCCAACTCTAATGACGCAATGTAGCTGCAGAAGCCTCAGGACTGGGCTGGTAGAACAATTTAGAGAAAGCAATAATAAGAGAAAACAATGCATGAAAATCACAATTAACTTGTCCATTCAAAGAAGATTTTAAAAAGTGGCTCCATTCTGTTGAAGGTATAGATACACAACTTTTACTTTAATGTCAAAAAAGTTAAGGTACATATCATGGAGGTGCCTCCGAAAGTTAGGCAGAAAATCGCACATAGGTCAGTGAGACGCTTTGTGCTTCAAATACGACCCCTGGGAGGGAGGGACAGACGGATAAGGAAGATACCCGAAGGGCGATCAGATCTAGCATACGACATGCCCAAGCGTGGGTGGGGTCCCTAACGATTCCAGATTGACCACATCCAACACCGTTCAATCCTGCTCACAAGCCCCTAGATTCCTGGGGGAAGCTGTTCACAGAGGTCGGGTGCGTCAGCAGTCCGACAGACGCCAGGGAGAAACCTTTACCATCACCGCCCAAACGCAACACGCCGATCGCAGTTGTCTGGTCCTTCAATCCTGAAACAGACTATGATAATGGAAATGACGGGTAGGAAGGTCTTCATAGATGAGGAACCACTTCAGCATTCGTCTACCGATCGGAAAACCACGAAAAACCCACCGTCAGAGTATGTGGTCGCCGGGTGCCGAACCCGGGACATTCTGAATGCGAGTCTCACATGTTACCGCGGAGTATCTTGCTCGGTACTTAAATGTCAAATGCTTTGGTTGTGTCCTTTAATCAAAGGGATTAGTGTAACTTATTATTACCTCATTCAAATTGAGTCAATTGCTTCTTGCAGCGTCATGAACTGGACTAACCTCACGAAATGTGTGTATTAAATTGTAAACAGTAGATATCCCGGAATGGTAATCTGCAAATTGGAAAGTGCTCTGTAAATTTTTGCTTCAGTTTTTCTGTACATTTACCATTTTCTCTAACAATATTCTCCATTGCAAACACCAACCGTTCACTCAAAAACATTTGCAAGTTAAATGATAGCACATGTGCACACTGGCAGGGACAGTCTGAAACTGACCATCATTCACAACCCTTATTACAATAGAGATGCTGCTTTAGGCACAGAATAAGACCGCTGTGTCCTTGACAGACAACTAAATAGCTTGCTACTGTGGAGGGAGTAAAAGATCGCACTGTCAATCTTTATAGAAAAGTATTGATTTATATTGCTTTTTCTATAAAACAACACTATTTAGATTCCTAAACACACGTTTAAGCAAAGTTAGAGTTACTTCACCTAAACAGAGCTAAGAGTAACAACAGTTTGCTCCGGAACGCGAATTTAAGGTTTGCTGCTGGCGTACCACTGTTGACTAAGAAGAGGGTTACTCTCACTTGAACGAAAAGTACATTTTGAGAAAGTTTCTAGGAGGAGTAAAAGATAAAATATTTGCGAACTGCACGATTTGATAGCGGATGCAGTAGAAGACGTTATGATAAAATATATCGGCAGAATTATAGGTACCTATAAACCTGCAAACAATAGAGAAAGCTACTCAAGGTATAACATCTATTACGTTTTCAGTGACTGACTAAGAAAAAAGTTCAAATTTGGAACAGAGCATTATTGAGGAAGATCTTGAGCGACCTACTAGTAGCAAAGTACTATATACAATACCCTAGAACAGAAATACATTTTAAAAAACAACAAAAGAAAAAGAAACGAAATATATTGTTTAACAAGTTAATGTGATTCTGTGGCAGCATCAGAAACATGATAACGCTGCCAAATGTGTCATCTCTGTCTGCTGTGTTTGTATCCCAACATTCTCTTCAATTCTTAAATGTAACGATTACCTATTTAGAGACTAAAAACTTCACTTGTCTTAGTATTTGCTGCAAGTTCTTGAAACATGATGCAAACTAGTTTCTTGATGCATCCATCATATCTTTATTGCTCTTGTTTAGAACAGTTACCATAGCTCAATTCTTGGGCTAATAACACATTTACAAAGAATTTTAAGGAACATGGAATAACTTTGCTTCCTCAATACAAATGTAACATAAAGATTTGCTATTTTTTCTTTCTAAAAAGGATAAAATACAAAATTATAAAAGATTTGGCATTTATCAATTTAGCTGCTTGGATTGTGACAGGGTTTACATTGGTAAAACTAAACGCCATTTGGAAACCAGAATGAAGGAGCATTTTAGAAATATTAAACATACTCAAATTGATAAGTCAGCCGTGGCAGACCATTTTTGGTCATTTAATCGTTAAATAAATCCAGAGGTTATATTATTAAAACAATTAAATGAACCTATAGGTTTAAATGTTTGGGAAAAGATATTCATTTTGAAAAATAGGGACCACAATATGAATTTTGAAATACCGCCGATTAATTCTATTAACAGGTTTATTTTATTTAAAAAAAAAAAATAAAGTAATTGAGCACTTTTAATAATGGCAACTGTTATAAACAACATCACTGAGGATATGACGGACACGTCAAGAAACTAGTTTGCGTAATATTTCAAGAACTTTCAGCAAATACTAAGAGAAGTGAAGCTTTTAGTCTCTAAATAATTGTTATATTTAAGATTTGCGTCACTTAACTGTTAACAACTTCATTCTTTCACTGAATTCTCTTCGATATGACGGTGAGGACTAGAGTTTCCTTTTAAGTAATGTTTAATGCCCGTTCTTAAGGCATACGGCACCACAGACGCTGGACGTTGATGATATGTAGGTACCTGAAATATAGAATGATTAACAACTGAAGCGGGCACGTAGAATAATGCTCGTAAACACTAGCAAAGCACATTACATGCCTTATCTATCAAGAGCGAAACAGTTCCAAACTCACAGATAACATCTCTGGATGAGAGCGATGAGTGCGCCGCCGCCGCCGCCGCCGCCCATAAACAACAAGAAGCGGACGGCAAAGTCGTCCTGGCGTTTCGAATACCGTTCCTGCTACTTTTACTTTTCTCATACATCTTGACATTTAAAAACTTTGGCATGATTTAGATCATGCTACATGGATAGTGTCAGTCTAATCATGGCTAGATGTGAAATATTTTTATAGGTAAATGACAAAGTCCTTACCTTCAATATTGACGCGAACAGCCAAAGGAACATTTTGCTCTCCGATTGCACTTAGCAAAGCGCTGAAATGGATCAGCCAGTCTATTCTGTGCGTTACAACTATTTCCTGCAGCCCCTTGAAGTCCAAAATATCTGCAAAGATGTACGGCCCTGCAACAGTGTGTTTTCCATTATGATCTCAGCATGGAAGCTCACAAATGCAGTGGCGTAACTAAGGTTTTGGGGGCCCCTTGCAAAGAAATGACGGGGGCCCTACTTACTTATAAAGCTTAAAAATGGAGAGATTAAAAATTACACATTTACTCACATAGAATAAGTGTTAAAATAACACTCCCTGATTACCAACACTAATGGTTATTTTTGCTAAATAAACAATATACACTCGCTAAACGCATAATGCGCACAGGTGGAACAAGATGTTACTTGTCAATATTCTGAGTAACTCAGGTATTAACCCAAACTTCTGTTTGTGGTACCTCGGATATCGTTCAGGAGCAATAACACTGAACAACTGGTTGGAACAGCACATGTTGATTAATGTTCATACCTGACCAAATTCTAAAATAATACAATTTATTGGCTAATCAAATACATTTTCGCATAGGCACTAGTCGTACTTACTATGTAGTTTGTTCACCTTTTATAACAACCATATTGATAAAATACCGTGCTTTAATGAATTTCTCTATATGATTGTGAATGCTTTTGAGAACATGCGCACTTGGAGGTAAGCTTGTTTCGCACTTTTAAGCAAGAAAGTCTAGGAAATGCTTACATGATACACTTCTGTTGTCAATATGTCATCAGTGAACTAAATGTGTTCCAGCCATGAGTGTCGGCAGACTTTTTTCCAGGGGGGAGGGCCACATGTTGGAAATTTGCAATCATAAATCATCATTTTAGTGTCAAAATTTATAATACTTGTTGCAGATAACCGTATTAATTTGTGCTAAATAAAAATTGTTCTTTACATCAAAATTAAAATGATAGTTTAATAGTCAGTAACTGGCTGCACATTAAGTTCGTCAACTTCAAAGTGGGGGGGGGGGGGGGGGGCGCGGCTCCCCCTTTTCCCCGTTTCGCGACGCCCATGGTTCAAGCGCTTCTTCCTAGCGATTTTCCATGGTTGAATTGAATACAAAATGTCCTTTTTGAGAAAACTATTAAAAGCAGTCTGGGGGCACCCGCACCGCGGGGTCTGCGGGGTCATTATTTACGCCACTGCATAAATGCACTATATCCCGTGAATAGGGCATTGTCGCAAGATGGCCGCCATGCGTGATCTAAGCCTCTAAGGGACGGGTTACTAGGAAAGATGGCAGGGGAAGCAGGGTGTTGTAGGTGTTTGAAGCAGTCTCTAAGGACACTTTAAGGCGTATAGCAGCGTGTTTATGTATTTATGCGCGTTCATGGTAGTTAAGTATCTGTTCGTTGAATCGAATCCTTGATTCTAATGCAAGAGCTTTCTATGTTGATTGAATATATTACCCTAACTTAATAACGCCCCACCTCGCATTGCCTCCGCTAACCTAACCTAACATCTCTTCGAATAATTTATTTTCTCCTTATTGCTCAGCCTAAACTAGCTCAGGGCGCTGATGACCTAGAAGTTGAGCGCCCTTAAACCAAATCAAATCAAACTAACCTAGCTCCCACTGTTTTACTCCGTCTTTTCATAATTTAACCTAACCTATCTCATCTCATTTTAGTCGAGTATTCCAGTCTACTATAACCTATTCTAACCTTCACACCACAATCTTTCAGACATAGGCATTTTGCTTTGATTTGTAGATCTTTTTCAGCGACTTTTGATACCTTAAAGGTATTAGCCCTCCCTGGCATGCGAACCCTAAGCATTTTCTAAGCATTTCACGGTATGTTAATGTTATTTTATGAGATTAGTAGGTATGTTAAACACTTTCGTGGTATTCCGGGCGTTTTTACGAACGTTTGAACGTTTCTCTCGATGTTTCAGCGTTTTCCCGTCTTTAGTATGTTTTGATACTTTTAATGAACTTGTAAACCCCTTTTTTTTGGTGGCCTGTTATGCTTTCACGATCACATTTCATCCTTTTGTAAATTTATGATGGCAGTTTCTAGAGAGTTACTTATTGTTTTTCTAAGACTAACCTAACTTAATCCGAGCCAGCCAGAAGTCCCTTTAGAGATATTTCTACATTATTATTTGGCATTATTCTTGTTTCTTCTACCCCCCCCTCCACCCCCAACTCTTTCTTAACCTAACACTAGAACACCTAGGCGGCCCGGGTTCGATCCCAGGGACCCGCATGTGGTATTCGTGGTGGACGAAGCGGCGTCAGGGCGGGTTTTCTCCGGGTACTCCGGTTTCCCCCGCCATCTCATTCCACCGGTGCTCCATCTTCATGTATCATCAGTGCCACCGCCTGCGGTGCCGTAGTAGTAAAAGCGGGCGTTAAACACTACAACAACAACTAACACTAGAAGACAGGCGCGGCTCCTCAGGGTAGGCAGGGTAGGCATTGCCTGCCCTACCGTAATACATCAACAAATAATGTTTAACTATGATTCTGCATTTTATCATTTGAACCGTCATTTTCCCTAAATTGCAGTACAGAAAAGCATGGTCAAATCCTTGAATCTCAATTCCGATTCATCAAAACTGCGCTGCGTGTTTGAAACGCGCGGCAGAAATGATACGCATGGAACCTGGGTAGAAGGAGAGCCAGCAAGCTTAACCTCTGCCGGCCCGGCCCCCTTTCCACAGTACGAGGCCCTTGAACATGGATAAGGAAATATTCCGTCTGTATATGCACTCCGAGCATGCGTAGACGCGTCTGCGAGCACTCGGAACACTTGCCTGCCCAAATCCGAATTTATGCGACTTTTTCCGAACAGCCATACTCTACGAGCGAAGATCTCAGAGACCCGAATCGTTTTGCTATCACCCTGTGTAATACCAGTGTGTTGTAACACTAGTATGACCGACTTAATTAGTGAACTATTACAAAGTCTGCTTTCGCGGCGCACTGACAATGAAAAGAGGAGTGTGTTAGCTATTTAACACAATGTTACAGTCAGACAATTTTTCAATTTCTTCATTAATTTTAGTTTTGGCGGTAATTCGTCCGTAAGTCACACTCATTCACTCTGCACTTATTAAACAACCAAACGATATATCTATTGTTTGCGTTATCCGCAATGACTTCGCCCCTTTTATTTCGGATAAACGGGGTTCTACTGTACTACGACTACTACTACTTATTATTATTATTATTATTATTATTATTATTATTATTATTATTATTATTATTATTATTATTATTATTATTATTATTATTATTATTATTATTATTATTATTATTATTATTATTATTATTATTATTATTATTATTATTATTATTATTATTATTATTATTATTATTATTATTATTATTATTATTATTATTATTATTATTATTATTATTATTATTGTTGTTGTTGTTGTTGTTGTTGTTGTTGTCGTTGTTGCTGTTACACCTTGCCTACCCTAAAATTTTGACTGCGAGCCGCCACTGCTAGAGGATGCTTTAACCTT
>CM060964.1:255919804-255989804 GCA_030765045.1 Tenodera sinensis | reverse complement strand
TTTGTGTCACTTTCGGGAAATTTAAAACTTTCTTGAAATGCAACATCATTGTTCATTTTTTATATGTTAAATGTGTAAAGAAAAACGGGATCTCAAAGCTTTAAAATATTTGACTATCGCACAAAGCCTACACTATTCTAATATTCCCCTAGCACCTACAAGGAAATAAGCAATAAGATAATTTGTACAAATGTTTATGATCATTTACACGCAAAGTTATGTAGGAATAAGACTTTGTAAGAATGTTTAGTAGAAGAGAAGCGAAAGTCATGTGAGTGTAGCACCCCAGATATATTTTTTCCCACACACTAGCCAGCGGTAAGCTCCCTTCGCCATCTGTGAGCGATTGAAACTTTCATCCCCTGCATCCGGTATTGCTAGCGGAACAGCGTCTTTATCACATTAAAGCGAATGTTCTTTAGGGTGAGCCATTTCTGAGATATCCATTGTTATTTGTGTCAATTTCGAGAAAACAAAACTTTCTTGAAATGCAACATCATTGTTTATTGTTTTATATGTTAAATGTGTAAAGAGAACGGGATCTCAAAGCTTTAAAAGATTTCACTATCACTCAAGGTATACTGTATTCTAATAATTATTCTCCTTGTACCGACATGGAAATAAACAATAAAATACAAATAAAAAACAATAACAAGAATACAAATGCTTATGACCACTCACACGAAGAAGACAAAGGAATAAGAGTGTATGAACAGTTAGTCAATGAGTAGAGAAAGCTATGTGAGCCTAACACTGGATTTCCCCCCTAATGTAGCAACATGTGGAGGGCTATTATCTCCTCCCCAGCTGTAAGAATCTAGATTACGTTATCGCTTGCTGGCATGTAGCGAACGAAATGACATCTCTAATATGTCTGTCTGTTAACTCACTGATGGGAACATGTATATTTAAATGTAGCGTAAAACAGAATTACTGGATATTTAATTTTATTACAGAGAATATATACATGATTTTCTTTCCTTTCCCCAAATTCTTTATTATTTCTTATCCCCAGTTGGTTGTACCCTTAGGGAAAAAATGCACATTTAATACCTAACATTGTGTTTTATATAATTATATCCCTAATAGACTTGGTTCGAATACTGGTGCGGAGGACATTATTTGAATGTTAAATAATTCTTGAACAAATAGGAATAAAGCATCGAAGTAAAGTAAATATGTGCTTTTGTACATACTCTTTTCAAACAAGAGGATGGTTGCCGTAGAGTCTTGGTTCGATACTAGGAGCGTCGGTGTGAATTTCTTGCGTGTGCGTGTCCGTGCGCGCTTATTTATGTATATGCGAGTCTGTGTGCAGCCGTGTGTCTGTGTCTGTATGAGGGTGTGTGTACGTGTTTGCGAGTGTGTGTGTATGTACGTAGGTGTGCGTGTGTGTGGGTTAAGGTGTGTGTATGTGTGTGTGTGTGTGTGTGTGTGTGTGTGTGTGAGGAAGTGTGTATGGGTTGGAGTGTGTGTATGTATGTGTGTGAGGGAGGGTGTGTTTGTGTGTGTGAGGTAGTGTGTGTGGGTTGGGGGTGTGTGTATGTGTGTGTGAGGGAGGGTGTGTGTGCGTGTTTGTGTGTGTGAGGGTGTGTGTGCATGTATGTGCGTGTTTGCGTGTGTGTGCGTGCTTGTGTGCATGTATGTGTGTGCTTTGCAGGTGTGTGTCTGTGCCTGTGCGCGCGTGTGTGTGTGCGAGGGTGTGTGTGTGTGTGTGTGTGGAGGGGGGTGGTGTTTGTGCATGTATGTGTATATGCGTGTGCGGGTGTGTGTGCATGTATGTGCGTTTGCGTGTATGTGCATGTGTGTGTTTATTTTTCTCAGTTCAAGGGTGGATTGGCTTGAAAGTATATAAACTATAAACATTCATTTGGATAAATACAATGTGTGATATATAATTTATCTTTGTTTAAAAATGGGGGGAGGGGGATGCATGTTAGCGTTGAACTGATAAATAAAAAAATGAAACAAGTTAATCTTGGCTCGCGTAGTTTGCTGATATATCTATTTTTAAATACAAGCTTAATCTTGAATCGCGTAGTCGTTTATAAGGTACGTGCTAGTGGAATAAATACACCTGGATCTATCTTGAACTTTCATTGTATGGTTTTGCTTCGAGTCGAGTAGACGAGTTTCTCTTAGTGAGATTGTCGTTCAATAGCTTTGATAAGTTATCAAGGTGGACTAGCGTAGCGTGCTATAAGCATTTATTGATTTATATAATTTACAAGTGTTGCACTACATATTATAAAGATGTGGAGTGGAGGAGTAGTGGAATCGTCTCTGGCTGCTATACCAGATTATACCTGTAGCAAATGTGATAAGCGTTTTCTACGCAACTATGATAAGAAGAGACATGGGTTGGTATGCGGTCGAGTCTACAGGTGTAAACATTGTGGTAATGTTTGCGATACTGAGCATAGAAGAGACGTACAGGAAGAAAGATGTGAAAAAACTATATCTCGCAAGAAAATCAAAGCTGAGCCTAGCAAGCATCAACTTTTGACAATGACGGATGGGTGTGGTATGACTGAATATGAAACATCATTTGAAGAGCGTCTTAAATCATATTATGTTCGCTGTGATACCTTCAAGGACATGAAAACTTACCTACAGGAGTCAAAACATCGCATAATTCAAGCTATAAAGAAAGAACTGTCGATACATAAAAGTGTGAAAATTAACATCATGGTCGACTGTCAATTTGTGAATGTTCATGGAGAGACGTGTGACAGAACATTTAAAACACGTAACCAACCTGTGTTTTTAGAAACTGATATGGACGCCCTCTTGGAAACAGAATTTAAGAAGATTTGTGCTGAAATGGAGGAATGTCAGCTCAAAGGAAGCAACTGGGCCTTGCTAGCAGTTGATGGAGTTCGACTCCGAATTAACAAGTACAACAACCTTCGAGGGAGCAGCTATATTCCTCTACCTGCATCTGTGGAAGCGAGAAAAGCCTGCATAAAACCTCAGAATTATAGTTACGAGAAGTGCTTTATATATGTGGTTCTTGCAAAATTCGTTGATAAGAATGCTCATCGCGTCGGCAAGTACAAGGATCACCAAGAAAAATACAATTTCTCATGCGTTTCGTTTCCTACAAGCTTGGGTGAAGTCGCTAAAGTTGAAAAGCTCAACAATATGTCCATAAATGTGTTCGGACTGGATGAAAAACATGAAGTGTTTCCTATAAAGGTAGTCGATGAAGAATTATCTGATCATCGCGATCTTCTTCTGTTGAGTGATTCAGTTGGCAAGCATCACTATGTATATATAAAGGAATTTGAGAAGCTTATTCGCGGGCAGAAAACTAAACATCATGGGCAAATATGTTTATGTAAAAGATGTTTCAGTCGTTTTGATGATCGACATGGATGAAGTGGGATGAAAAAATTAGAAGAGCACAGCGAAATATGTAGACAACATGGTATTGCTAGATGCGTTTTGCCTACAAAGGAGGACTATCGTTAAATTCAAGAATATTGAGAGGATGCTGAGACTTCCTTATGTTATATACGCTGATTTCGAATGTATCCTTACTCCTCTCCACACCTGCTCCTCTAGTCCTGAAACTGCCTACACAAATCGCTATCAAAGTCATTCTCCTATGAGCTTTTGCGTTTACGTGAAACCGTCGTCCAGTGTTGAACAAGTAGAAACAACTCTTCCTACTGAACCGTATGTTTACCGAGGACCTGACGCTGCTGAGAAGTTTATAGAATGCTTGGTGGATCTGGCAAAGAAAATTGGTGACTTATATAAATCTGCTAAACCTCTTAATCTTACAGCTGAAGAACAAGAATCATTCGATGCTTCTACAATATGCTACCTGTGCGGACATGAATTTACAGAAGATAATTGGAATTTCGCGATCACGATCATGTATCCAGTGTGTACAGGGGATCTTTACACAATAAATGTAAGCTGGCCTGCAAAACACCTAACTATATACCTGTCTTCATGCATAACCTGAGTGGGTATGACTCTCACTTCATTGTCAAGGAATTGGGTATAGGTTATAACGATCGAGTAGAGGTTATAACAAATTCAGAGGAAAGTTATATATCATTCTCCAAGTATGTTGGGGATATTAAACTCAGGTTTGTGGATACCTACCGTTTCCTGAGTACAAGCTTGGATAAGTTAGTGAAAAACCTAACTACGTATCCCGAAACAGCGAAGTACTTTGGAGCAGAGAATATTGGCTTGATGATTCGTAAGGGGGTATTTCCCTATGATTATCTCACATCGTGGGACGTTTTGAATGATACTTAACTGCCTCCAAGTAAACCATTCTACAACCGGTTAAACAGCGAAGAAATCAGCAGTGAGGACTATGATCATGCTACAAATGTATGGAATCAGATTAATGTAAGAAATTTGGGCGAGTACAGCGATTTGTACTTAATTTCGGATGTTCTTCTTCTTGCGGATGTCTTCGAGACATTTAGAGACCAAACGCTGAAAACTCATAAAGTGGATCCTGCGCATTGTTTTACCTCTCCGGGACTTACATGGGATGCTATGCTGCTGTATACTGGAATCGAGTTGGAATTGCTTCTTGACTACGATCAGCTACTTATGGTTGAATCTGGTATAAGAGGAGGTTTATGCCAGGTTTCTCATCGCTATGCTGAGGCGAACAACATCTACATGGAGCAGTATGACTCTCGGAAACCCTCTCAGTTTATTACATATGAAGACGCCATTAACCAATACGGCTGGGCAATGTGTAAGGCCCTTCCTTATGGAGGATTTAAGTGGGTTTCTCCTGATCATCTAGACCTGGATTCATTGAACGAAGATGATTTCTTTGGTTATATCTTGGAGGTTGACGTGGAATATCCTGCTGAACTGCATGAACTTCATAATGATTTACCCTTTCTGCCTGAGAGTAAGAAGGCTGGGGAAACATCTTCAAAGAAACTACTTGCCCATCTTGGATCCCGAAAGAAGTATGTGGTACATTACATGGCCTTGAAACAGGCTCTTGGTCATGGTCTACGGCTATCGAAAATTCACCGAGTACTACAATTCCGTCAATCTTGTTGGTTAAAGCCTTACGTCGAATTTAATAATCAACTACGACAACAAGCAAGAAATGATTTTGAAAAGGATTTATACAAACTTTTCAACAACGCAATGTTTGGCAAAACTATGGAGAATATACAGAATCGAATGAATATACGCCTTGTCACCAACGAGAAGACGCTGGAAAAACTTATAGCCAAGCCTACATTTATCGATCGAACTATATACGGACCTAATCTTGCAGCTGTTCATATGGCTTCTCGTAAAATAGTGTTCAACAAGCCTATATACATTGGTATGAGTGTACTAAACACTTCCAAGACTCTAATGTATTCGTATCAATATGATGTATTACTTCCATATTATGGAGCTGAGAATCTTAAACTGTTGTATACGGATACAGATTCCTTCATTCATCGAGTGATTACGACAGATATATACTAGGACAAATTATACATGCTTGAACATCTGAACACTTCTGATTACCCTGCAAGCCATGTATGCCATTCTACACAAAACAGAAAAGTGCTGGGAAAGTTTAAAGATGAAGCCTCTGGAAAAATCATTCGCCGTTTCGTTTGCCTCAGACCTAAAATGTATGCTATCGATATTAACGGTTCTGAGATAAAAAAAATTAAGGGCGTGAAGCGTAGTGCCATTAAACAGTACATTAGCTTCGATAGCTATATGGAGTGCCTTAAAACTTTGAAAATTGTTAGAACTCCTATGAACTTAATCCTATCCCAACATCATAAGCTTTCTACAGTTGAATCTAATAAAATAGCCTTATCACCTCACGATGACAAGAGAGTAATCGCTAATGACAGAATATCTATATATGCGTATGGACATTACAGTGTTGAGAATGGTGTCTAAGATATGGGTGCTTAAAGCTTGTTTGTAGAAAAAAAATTAAGTTTGTTGAACTATGAACTTGGTGCGCTAATGGCACATCTAACCAAGAGAGAAGAATGATAATTTGAATAATAAGAAGAACGGAGGAGGGCACTATCGTCTTTCAACAGTGAATACTTGTTTTCTAAATGTTAATGCTAGTGTATGTACCTTTATAAGTTGAATAAAATTATGTGACTGTGATTATGTTTTCTTTTTTTCATTGCTTGTCTTAACGTCCCTATTTCCTTATTAGGTTAGGTTAGGCTAGCTTGGTCAGACTGCAAGATAGAGCAGTTGGTAATGATGATTATTGTTGGTGAGTTAGGTTATTCGTGAAATGTAATCAAAATAATAATGCGAGAAATGCAATAAATGACTGGACAGGTTAGACTGCTCTTCAACTACTATAAAACAAAGCGATCACTGAAGAAAACTTAGTGAAACATCCTTAAATCAATTAAAATACCACCACCAGCGTTAAAAATGCCTACTTGAGTGTCTTAAAACATCTTCAAACTGGCGAAAGAAATGCTTCCCACGTGTCTCAGATGCCCTGAAAATCCTCATAATACCTGTGAAGGAGCTGAAATGTCTTAATTAGTGCTCGAAAAATACCATTAAAAGCGTCTAGCGCCTATGAAAGCGTTTCAAAGGATTCTGAAAACCATCCAAAATGTTGGTAACAAAGTCTAAAATACCCCTATAGTGCTTAAAATGGCTGAAGCGATATTTAAACTGGTAGAGATACGTCTAACAACCTTGAAATAGCCGGTTCAGAATCGCTGATATCGTGAAAATTATCTTCCATTACCCTTTAAAGTGCTTACAGCAAACAATAATAGACAGAGGCGTCTAGAGGCGTCATGAGGCGTCTAGAATAACTCTCAGATTACCTTAAATATCGTCAAATTCATCTAAAATACTCTGAAAAATATTTAAACTGGACCTAAAAGTCTTCAGAATATGTGGAAACTGGCTGAAATATCTGCCAGCAAGTCTAAACGAACCTCAAAACACCTTGAAAATATATAATATGGCGTCTAAATCACTCAAAATTGCCTTACCGTTGTGTAAAATCATTTTTAAAAGCGTCTTGCACAGCCTAAAGCAACTAGAATACTGTTAACGGTCTGGAACAACGTCAAAATACCATGAAACGTCTGCAAAATCGATCAAATAACCTGCATTATCTTCAAAATTGTCTGAAAAGTTCTTAAATATGTTGTAAAAGCGACAAGAATGCACTAAAGGTGTCCAAAAGATCTATCAGAGGGAACAAAATAGTACCAAAATGCGTGAAAATCTCAAAAAGAATGAAAATGGCTGAATAACTCTGAAAATTGCCTGAAAAGTTCTTAAATACATTGCAAAAGCAGCCTGAATACACAAAAAGTGCTTAAAAACGTTTATCAGAGGACTCAAAATAGTATCAAAATGTTTATGAAATTCCTATAAGTATGCAAGCCTGGGATTCTGAATACCTTCTAAATCCTAAATTCGCTGGAAATCCTCTACAAGCAACATATAAATGCCTGAGGTTATATCTGCATAGAGGGAGATCAGGGCAGCGTATGACAGGATAGAATAGATAAGCAGAGGAGGGAATAGGATAGCTGATAAGAGGACAGAATTAATGTCTAGAAACGTATCATGTTAGTAGAATAGAATAAATAATAAATAATAATAATAATAATAATAATAATAATAATAATAATAATAATAATAATAATAATAATAATAATAATAATAATAATAATAATAATAATAATAATAATAATAATAATAATAATAATAATAATAATAATAATAATAATAATAATAATAATAAATAATAATAATAATAAATAATAATAATAATAATAAATAATAATAATAATAATAATAATAATAATAATAATAATAATAATAATAATAATAATAATAATAATAATAATAATAATAATAATAATAATAATAATAATAATAATAATAATAATAATAATAATAATAATAATAATAATAATAATAATAATAATAATAATAATAATAATAATAATAATAATAATAATAATAATAATAATAATAATAATAATAATAATAATAATAATAATAATAATAATAATAATAATAATAATAATAATAATAATAATAATAATAATAATAATAATAATAATAATAATAATAATAATAATAATAATAATAATAATAATAATAATAATAATAATAATAAGAGGATCTACCTTAGGTTAGGCTAGGCCAGGTTAGATCAGGTTAGGTTAGAGGAGTAGAAGTATGGGGCTTAGGTCAGGTTAAAATATCTTAATAAATAGGAAGGTTTATGCTCTCCTTAGGTTAAGTAATGCTAGGTTAGGTTACCCGAGTAGTAGTATGAGGCTTAGGTGATGTTAAATTATGAAAGACCGAGTAAAAAGAGTAGGAGCTGGGCTGGGCTGGGCTAGGTTAGATTAGCGCAGCAATGAGGGGGGGGGGGCGAGGTATCATTATGTTGAGGGTAATATATTGGATCAATTTAGAAAGCTTTTGCGTTAGGATGCATACATTAGATATAGCCAACAAAATACTCAACTATACAAACGTACATAAACACGTGTGTGCCCTGCTATTCGTCTTAGAAATTGATCCCGTTATCACTAGAACACCTACACTGCCTGCTTCCAGTACCAGCTCACCTAGTAATCCTTAGATTACGCATGGCGGCCATCTTGCGCATTTGGGTCTGTGCCAGCCTTCCCCCAACCTCCCTGCTGTAGTCTGTAAGCAGGGTCTATTGTACCGACAGCATGCCAAAACACTTTTAATAAAGAAAAACTGGAACTGGAGCTTTTCAGTTAGCTTAAATTTAAGGTGGGTGAGCTACGGGAATTATACGGCTCGCAGAAGTTAAGGGCATGTGAACGCTGGCCAATGCTCCAGCAGAGCGTTGTTGCCAAGCGTAGTGTGTGTACCGGCAGAGGTTCTGTACATAACAGTGTGTGAGATTCATGCACCACATTCGGCAGTGCTGGTGGGAGGGGCAAGCTTAGGATTCGCTGGAGTCCGAGGTATGGCTTTAAGTTTTGCGAAGATTATAGTTGGCCAGTGTGTCAGCGTGTGTGAGACTGCTGCGCCTGTGTGTGTCGTCCCGGAAGAAACGTGGATCGTCGCAAGTGATTGTAACACCGTAGTTAAGGATATGCGAGACACAGAAAGTGAAGGACTGAAAGTACAGAGCAAGTTTATGAGAAGAACAGTCGTGAGTTGTGATAGCAGGAAAGACTATGTGCTGTGTTAACTACGAGAGGGAAACTGTGTGTATTTAGTAAAATTTTATAGGACAATAAAGTGATAGGATTTGTCTTTGTTACACTATGAACCGTGCAAGGAGAAAAAAGTGGAGGATATGTACCATTGCATTATGAACGAAGGGAGGTCTAACCTTAGACAGAAGAGGAGAACAAGGGTCGTGTAGTCTGGCCATGCTCCCTACACTGCAGGCTGATTAAAAGAAGGTCTAAGTTTAACATGTCATAGAATTTAAAAAACAAAACAAACTAAATTGCACGATGCATAACCTCGCAGCCACGAAACTGTTAGCATAACACATACATATTTTAATAAAATTGCACTGAATTCACTAGGATTGATAAACTTCCATCCATAAATAACAATAAAATTATACAAAAGCATAGGTACAGACACTCGGCAGAATTTGTCTTAGCTCTGTTCACATACACACTCTCTGTATAGCATATCTCTATGACTGTCGCCTTACATAGAAATTTGCCTCTTCGTCCCTGCATGCCAGGAGTGTTCTAAATGTCCATGGGCCTCTGCGGCAAGGATCGCAGCAACCTTATGTACTCATATTCCATGCCTCTAAGTACATACTATCAGAATATATACTCACGATTTTCGTTTTGAAAAACGGGACAGATTCTTGAACTGTTTCCATCGGCGATTTGTAGGATTCGCCACGTACGAAGTATCGTGTAAGTCAAGGGAGCACCTCGTTAATGTGGTTGGCACTGTTTTGATGTACTACACATATTGGGGATGGAACTGAAATGTCAAGAACAGTGTAGAGTTTGAAATGGCTAAAATACTAACGTTACGAAAAGATTTAAGCAAGGGGGATCGCATAAAAGTTGAAAAATCTAAAAGGAGGCAAATCTATAGATGGATAAGCGATGCGTCAGAAACATTTCAAGCCGCAGAGAATGAATGAGTTTGGTTTGAATGCGCTCCAAATCCTTGCTTTCCTTATACAGTGCGTTCGTAGCTCGGCCGGACCGCCCCGCGGCGGCACTGGACCGTGTGAGGATCGGTGCGCTCTGCGCCCAAGTTGTGTGTAAACGATCGGCAAGTCAACACTAACTTACACTAGGCTTACCTGCATTAAAAAGATCTTGAAATGATGACCTTTGACGCGAACATATTCCCTATAGCACCTAAAACAATTGTGGTTTACTCACGAACTTCACGTTGACTGATTCCCTGTATTTCTCTCATAATATCAACCTTCAATTCTTGTGACGTGTGCGGATGTGATGCGCACACCTTATTCTTCAACGTTACCCATAAATAAGAATCACATAGAGATTGGTCACGGGAACGAGGTGTCCACAGTCCTAGACTAATTATTCTGCCACCGTAGACGTTTCGCAATTCAAGTATAGAATTGGCAGTAGTGAGCGCTATAGTTGAATCCTGCAGAAACCAGCCAGACAATCTTTATTGTTGCTTGCGGGAAAAAATATTTAAACGTGTGAATCAACTGTTGTACCTTAAAATATGAAACCGTTATTGTAAGCGCACTTACTGCACACCAAACCCCACCATTTGCAATGTGACGAAGAACTTAATGAATATGGGGATTTTCAGTAAACCAGATCTGCTTTCGGAGATATAGGGAATGTGTTCACAATTAAGGCAATTAATTTCAATATCTGGTAGGCCTAATGTAAAATACCCATCCTGAAGCGGCACTCGAGCAGCCCCCTGTTCCCTGTACCACTGAACGCTAAAGCAAGCGCCTTAAAGAACGCGGGCACGGGAGCCGGCTTGTACCATAGACTATTGGCGAATATACACATAGATCAGTGGCGCCCAACATCATCTCTCATGAACTAATGACATGATCTTGTAACTTTACCCCACCTCGTTCTTATGTGCATGAAGCATTTTCCCTTCACTAATTAAGGTAACCAAGAATTGCAGAGGTTTCTATTTGAGTCACGTGAATACGTCATAGCTCGGCGAACAGCAGCTGGAGGCAAATCCGCCCTCTCCTATTTCACATAAGGTTGGACATAACTGATATAGATCTTTACTCACCCTCTCTGATAACCTCCTGTGAAGGCTTGATGATGTCAGACATGACGACATTTTCCCGACCATAGATCTTCCTTAAGAATCTTGCAACTTCACCGCCTAGCTGACCCAAGCTACCTGTAAAACCATCATCAGATATAAGAAACTGCACATTTTGTAATAAGTATTGTAAAAAATATCTCACGCAGTTCGCTACCTTATTCTTTACCTCCTTTTCCTTACAACGGTAATAACTCTGTCCTCAAATAACAAATAGTAATACGTCTAACACACTTGTAATCAATTCTTTACAAAAATGCTTCCCACACCTTACAAAGCTATCATATGTCACAAACAAAACTGCTTGACAACGATCATGGAATTACGCAACTACGAGTAATGAATGCTTCCAGTTTGCTAAGACTATGATCTTAGAGTTAGCCTGTAGTTCCGAACCTCCCCGTCATATGGCGTTGAGTGTTATATAGCTCTTCTACGCCAACGTGACACTTTCCCGACCAGCGCTGCCGGCATCTTCCCTCAGGGCAGTCTCTGGACGCGGTAGACTGCATCGCCTCGTACTGCGGGCATGTCTCCTGTTTGTTGGGCGGCACGGCACCCCTACATTCGGGTGTGTTAACGGGCCACTCTGCACACACGGAGTTCCATGACCACTTACCTTACCTACTGCGCTTTCGCAGACACCTTGTTCCTGGCGGGCTTAGATATAATCTCCTCCAGGCTTACCCTGCAGACCCCAAGATGTTCACTGGAGCTTTGGAGCGTTATCTTGGTTTGTCCAACTCGCAGGACTCTCCTGCCGACATCGATCGTCACCTTGTGACTCCTGAGGACGTCCAGATCCAGGACCACCTCCTCAGCCACCCTCGTGACGAACACCTATAGATTCATAATACTCTACACCAAGATCAACTCCAGCAAGGCCCTCTCTTCCACAGACAAGGTGCCGCGCGATGCCAGCACTATCCTATAGGTACAATCTGGTTTCTTCGATGGCAAGCCCTCCGCCAAGTCAGGTCGAACCGTGGTCACGGCTGCATTCCTATGTACTAATATCCAGTACTACCTACAGCACACCCATCCGTCCACGATAATGTTGTCGTCCATGCTCATGCATAAGGCGCGCAGTATCACTAGAGAGGTCGGCAATTACAGCTCCGATGTGCTCCTCGTCACCCCGGTGCTTACTCGTTTTCCATTTGTTCGTCGGCCGGGTATGGACAACCCCTCACCGGATGTCCTGGCCACCCACGTTCCCAATTCACATTTCTGGGAGACCGTCGATGTCCTTAGGCTGTTCCCCCGTCCCACATATACCGAATACTCGGGGGCAGTGGTTACCTTTGTGGCCACTATCCCCAGTGCGGTCGTCAGCGCATCGTAGATGGTATCACATTCACTGAGACGCTGACATATCTCGACGTCGTGCACTCCGTAGGCGAAGGTGTAAGTAAACTCCTCGGACACGTGTCCGGCTGTGAGGTTCACCAGAGTCTTGTTCTCCAGTTCTTCATTATCCAGGGAGAACTACAGCATCTCCCTTGGCTGTTGCAGCCTAGATTTGAACTGGCCGCGATAGGCTGCAGTCAGATAGTGTTTTCCGAACCGGTTTTCGAGAACCCCCCAGATGTCTCCTGAAGTTGGAATCATGTTCAGTACTTCTTCCGCTCGTCCCTGGCTCGTCCTAGCATCTCCAACTTTACGTCCGAGCATTTATTGCACTCCAGCGTTCGGCTCCTTGGTGCTGCCGTCAACTCTGTCTTGCAGGCCGTTAACGCATTGGCCAAGGTGCATGTTTCCGCAGGCCAGTTGCTCCATCGTGATTTCCGAATCTCACTTCTGACACCAGTGTAACAAATACCTCACACAATGTTTTCGACAACGACTATACTAACTAATGAATGCTTCCACTATGCTCCTAAGAGTTATTTTGTAGTTCAGTCACATGGCGTTAAGCGTTGCATGACTCTTCAGTGCCAACCGACAGTATCTTTCCTATGTTGTGATCATAATGAAACATCAGCAACCACGAGTTCTTCAAAAAGGATTGGAATGAAAGACTTAACTGTGGTGGGAAAGCAAGCAGGTGTTTTTTTTTTTTTTTTTTTTTTTTTTTTTTTTTTTTTTTTTTTTTTTTTTTTTTTTTTTTTTTCCTTTTTAGGTTCAAGCAGAAGTGGTCCCGCTGCTAGTATTAACTGCTGAATTGCAGTTCACACCAACACTTTGCGCAAATTTTCAACCGTAAAACATCGTCTGTTGTGTTGCAAAACACTTTTGTAGAACTTATCTCCTCGTCACAAGATGTTATTGGGGCATATTTAAATGCTGTTAACTGCTTCACAAAGAGTCAGGTCTCTTGGTGTGACAGATGGTTTTCTTTCGTGGATGTCTCGAATATCACACATCTGTTTATAACTAGAATTTCTTGAAATTAGATAATTCACGTTCTCTTTCACTTTTTGTTCTATACTACCAGGAACCAAACTTAAATTACATATTGTTTTTTCAAAGACAGTAAGTGATTCATACAAAGGAGATCCTACAGCTTCCAATGACGTTATGGATGACTGTTGGTAAGAAAGAAAAATGGGCAGACATGAAACTAAGATCCTGTTTTAACCCAGTGCCTGACAGAATATTTTGCACAGTTTCTATTGATGAAGCATCTTTCAAGTCTAATGAATTAGCAACCTCTTTGACTACTTCTATGTGTTCAATATAATACAAAACTGCATCGACCCATGTTCCCCATCGAGTTAACACTGGTGCAGGAGGAAATCGGATATTAGGTGCTGTTGATCTAAACAACTTAACTCTTTTAGGAGATTTAAAAAAAATTCCCCTTGTACTGGACACAAATCGATCTACTAATGGGAAAGAATCACGTATTGTCTCAGCAATGAGATGAAGAGAGTCTGCCAAAGAAGTTATATGAATTAAGTAAGGAAAAATACCTTTCAGTGTTTGTCCCGATTTTACCATATAAGGACCTGCATCGGTAACAATTAAAAGTAACCGGTCGTATTAGATTCCACATGACCATTGTAGGTAATTTCAAAGAGTCCATCATAAATTGGATCACAGTTACATTGTCAAGTGAGTGAGCGAGTGAGCGAGTGAGTGAGTGAGTGAGTGAGTGGGTGGGTGGGTGGATGGGTGGGTGAGTGGGTGAGTGTTTGGGTGAGTGAGTGAGTGAGTGAGTGAGTGGGTGGGTGGGTGGGTGGATGGGTGGGTGAGTGGGTGAGTGTTTGGGTGAGTGAGTGAGTGAGTGAGTGAGTGAGTGGGTGGGTGGGCGGGTGGGTGGGTGGGTGAGTGAGTGAGTGAGTGAGCGAGTGAGCGAGTGAGTGAGTGAGCGAGCGAAGCGAGTGAGTGAATGAGTGAGTGAGTGAGTGGGTGGGTGGGTGGGCGGGTGAGTGGTTGGGTGAGTGAGTGAATGAATGAGTGAGTGAGTGAGTGGGTGAGTGAGTGGGTGAGTGGTTGGGTGAGTGAGTGAGTGAGTGAGTGAGTGAGTGAGTGAGTGAGTGAGTGAGTGGGTGGGTGGGCGGGTGGGTGGGTGAGTGAGTGAGTGAGTGAATGAGTGAGTGAGTGAGTGAGTGAGTGAGTGAGTGAATGAGTGAGTAGGGTTTAAGGGCCTGTCGACAGCTAGGTCATTAGGACCCCTTACATTGTCAATGGCCAACAATTCGCACACATTTAGAAGACAAGGTGTAGTCTTTTGTTCATTATTTAAAGCACCAACAGTTATACTATTAGCAATAGAATGGCACTCAGAATCAGGGGTTTCATCAACAGACAACCACACAAACTGATTCACTAATTCATTCTGCAAATTTGACAACACGATATTGTAACAATGTCCTGCATTAGTCTTACGCAATGTACTTTCTTCAAGCACATGTTATCGAGTGTACTAGGCAAGAATTTTTTTATGTCGGATTATTAATTTTGAACAAGCGAATATCAGCAGCCAAAAATAGCTGGCACAACTCATAAGAAACTTCACTAACCCTAATTCCTAAGCACTCTGTTTCTGAACAGGTTCTTTTTTACGAGTTTTGTGGTTAAATTCTCCTTATGTTTTACTGTGTTTATGTGCTGAACTATTTGATATCTTTTCTCACTCCTTACATTTTTCTCGCACGCTCACAAAATAGTACCCTGTGGATATTAAATCACTCGAAAACTCCTTCTGTAAATTAATTAATCTAGCACTCGAAGTTGGTTTTATTTTCAGCATTGACGAACTTTTTAAAATTTTATACGCCTAATTTAATTTGGTGGGAACCGGTTCACAACACCATTACGTTTCAAGAGTAAGACACAGCTGCTAGTGGGGAGGCAGGGGATTCACTGCATGACATCATAACTCAGCATTATTTCTCGCCATTTCACGAGTTGCATCATTATATGCAATACTACCAGTATGAAAAATATTATCCAATCGGGGACAAAGTAATAAAAAACCATAAAAATCATTAAAATATGCAATATGGGGATTATAATATTGAAATATTATGCATTTATCAAAATCGAGAAAATATGCAGTTATATGCACCATAAAATCATGTCCAAATAACTGGAAATTCCATAATTCGTGCACATGATGTAAAAGCATACATTTTAACCCCTAAGAAAAAAGCATGCACATTGATGAACTTCCTAGCCCTAGTAATGTACGCTCATGAATGTTGCAGTATGCAGAACACCTGTGAACATGTGTATTACTTTTGTCAGGGACTGACAGTTCGGAAGCTTCTAATCTATTGGGTTACGCACATTTATATTGGGTATACGAGAGTCACTTCAAAAGTTTTGAGATGTGAAAATGAAAGTTGGTTAGAGGCTGGCCTATGAGTCTTGACCATTATGTTTGTGTCAGTCTGAGTGGCTCAGTTGGTTAGACGCTGGCCTGCGAATTCCGAAATCACGAGTTCAAATCCGGCCCAGATCGATCGTTTTTAAGTGTGCTTAAAACGGCAGTCCCATATCAGTAGATTTACTGGCATGTAAAAGAACGCTAGCAGGATGAAATCCCGGCACACTGACGGCGCAGACATGATCCTGGCAATTGACAGCGTCGTTAGTAAACAATATGTACGTCAGGTGACCCATGCAAGCCGTCCTCTGTTGCTTCGTTTCCTGCCAATGTTAGTGCAAGAAGGGTTGCCACGTCACTGCTGTTCAAAGGGAAAGTGCACGTGCAAGCGAGCCTTCACTGAGCTGTGCTGCTATCTGCGTGTGTTCCTCCTAGTTTCGCTCTGACAATGTCGCGTGGCCGTCTGTTTGTAGTTTGAGTCAGGTCATTTGTATTATGAATAATTCAATAATAAATGTGTGTCAGTATATAACATAGGCTTAAAGGAACATCAATTATATTCATTATATTCAGGAAATATTGAAGAGGAATGGAATATATTTGCAAATATCTTAAAATAATCGGCAAAAGAAGGTCTAGGCACAAAAAGAAAATTGCATTAAAAAGGCGCAAGACATTGGGATGAAGAAATAACTGAAATTATCCAAGTCAAACAAGAGGCATTCCATAAGTATTTGTTAAGCAAATCAGAAGATAAAAGGCATTACCACAGAACAAGAGTAATTGCAAAAAGAGAAATCAGAAGGCGACATAGAAAAAGTTGGGAGGAATCTGTGTCATACTTGCAAAACGACATTACTAGACCCGCACCACAAACATGCAACAATTTGAATCGAGAAACAAAAGATAATCTTAATCTCAATGCTATTTCTTCCCAACAGTGTTCCGATTCTTTTAAAAATCGTTGGACTCAAACTACAAATACTGTCCTATTACCTTCATGCAACAATAATTCAATTGAACTGATTACAGATGAACTTTCAGAAAATGTGCGCAAAGCTCAAGGAGAGCATGGAATTAATGCTGAACTATTTAAATATGCCCACCTTCTCTTTTTTGGTAAGATTTTTAAACTTTCCAAACCAATTACGGGAAGGAAGAAACATCCCAGTAAGCTGGACAAAATATATTGTAATACCAATATTTAAAAATCTGATGTGTTGCACTCCAGTCACATGGCTTTCTCTACTCTTGTACTAACCATTCTTACAACCTCTTATTCCTATATCTTCTTCGTGTTAAGATAAACATCTGTACAAATTATCGTATTGTTTATTTCCTTGTAGATGCAAGGGGAATATTAGAATACGGTAGGCTTAGTGCGATAATCAAATCTTTTAAAGCTTTGACAATCTGTTCTCTTTGCACACTTGACATATAAAAATGAACAACGATGTTCCATTCCACGAAAGCTTTCAGTTTTCCAAAACTCACACACATAACAAGGAATATCTCCGAAATGGTTCACCCTACAAGAAAATTTATTCAGACATAAACTGTGTGTTTTAGCAAGATCTACTTTTTGTATAGTATGATTTGATCTCTCTCTCTCTAACGGTTTACCAGTTATGCAAAAGTCGTCCAGAGTAAATACGACTACAGGGGCTATAGCCAGAACATTCAAGATATACATTTCATTTGTCATAAAAATATCTCAAACATATGACATTTTAATCAAAATCGTTAGAGCCATTTTCAAGAAAATCAAAATTTTCGAAAAATTTTTCATGTAAAGGGTAGTTTAGGGTGGGGATATTTTCTTCAAAATCTTCGTGTCGCATCCTTGAAATACATTAAACTTAAATACCAAATTTGGTTTTTAACTGACTTTTCGTTTTTGAGTTATGCTGTCCACAGACTGACACACAGACACACAGACAGACACACACGCGCGCGCGCGCAAAACTTTTTCTAAAAATGCTTTTTTTTTTGGCTCGGGGGTCTCAAAACATATTTCCGGTGAAATCTCGACATCAAATTTTTGGGTGGAATACAATACTTCCCCTACTTACCAGTAGAGAAAGTAAAAAGGAGACATAAAATCTGCGAGAGTTACAGAGGAATCAGTTTACTTAATACTGGATACAAAATTTATGGCAGCATAATTAAAACAAACAAACTAACCTATTAACAACTTCTTAGGAGAAGAACAGAATGACTTTTGTAAGGGTCGATTCTGTTTTGATGGCTATTTTTCAATGAAGTTATTATTAAAAAAACACGGACAGTTCAATATAGAAACATGCCTTGTTTTTATAGACTTCCAGAAAGCCTTTGATAAAATTAATAGGAATAAATTGTTAGAAATTTTTGCTGACTACAATATACAACAGCATATTTTAAATGTTTATAACATCTACAAAACAAATTTGACTTCCATTCGTATCAACTACATAAACTGAATGAATTAGACCGAAAAATTGATAGATAACATCATTTTAAACACTTTTTGTTAGGAAAGTCTTTTGCTGCGGCGCTTCGTTTAATAAACGCTAGACGAGTTAATGTCATAGATTACTGCCTCCCACCCAGTTTAAGTATTTACGGCAAAATCAACAATGTAAATTAGTATTGCATTTATCTTAGTAAGGCACACAACCTTAATCCAAGAAACAAACACAGAACACATAAACAAAACACCAACATCTCATTGTTCACAGTTAATCGCAGCTTTGCTATTCAAAACTAGACCGACAAACTTTAAAACCAGAGAAATTGCTGGTGTTTTTGCGAGATTACGGCAGAATAGGGCAGGTCTTGGTGTTAATCGCAATGGGCGTGCGTTCTAACATTTACTTTAAATAGTAAAGCCATGATAAACTGTAAACAATGAGGTGTTTGTGTTTCGTTTATGTGTTCTGTGTTTGTTTCTTGTATTAAGATTGTGTGCCTTACTGAGATAAATGCAATATTATTTTACATTGTTGATTTTGCCGTAAATACTTAAACTAGGTGGGGGGCAGTAATCTATGACATTAACTCGTCTAGCGCTTAAACGCAGCACCGCACTAAAAGCTTTCCATAACAAATAATGTGTAAAATAATGTTATCTATCAGCTCCCAAAGTTTGACGATCTAATTTTTAGGTGTCCCCAAAACCACCGACAACGCGTATGGAACGGCAAACTGATCGGTTTTCAAACAGGAACTTCTGTCCGGAAATGTACGGTTTGTACGCTGTAGTGCATCGAAGTTTGGGATAGATGTACGTTCACATTTCGCCAATGAACCCAACATTTAGCTGTCTACATTACAAAAGGGCTTCTATTGTGTACCTCCAACGTAATTGTAGGGCCAATATCGGCGTTGGTGAGCCTCATGCACATGACCCAATACATGCGATTGCCTTTGCAGGTTTTCAATCGCTCCGTGAACTCGAGGCTACAAGAGTGTCATACACCATACTCTTCATACAGTTCCACAGATAATAGTCGAGAGGTGTCAGATCTGGCGACTGTGCTGAGCATGGCACTGGCACATCTCTACCAATCCATCAATTTGGATATGTAACTTGAGGTGATTCCGCACATTTACTTTAAAGTGTGCTGAAGCTCACGTCGGCCTTATTCGCAGCTGTGTTATGGTATGTGTCGCACTGCTGTTAAAACGTTACTGCAGAAATAACGCAGTACGATGAGCACCGAGGACTCTATGGAGGAATTTAGCGCATGCGCAGGAATGTTGTTATGCTCAGGTCGTTCTTCCCAGTACACAGATGTCTCAAGGGTTACATACCTTCCGTATTAAGGTACCAAAACAAACGCTCTCTAGTGCCAAAACCGTGCATTTCCGGATACGGGTTCCTATTTGAAGACTGATCAGTTTGCCGTCCCGCACAACACACTAAGCGTCGTCGGCGCTTTCTTGGGACACCCAGCATGTGTGTGTGTGTGTGTGTGTGTGTGTGTGTGTGTGTGTGTGTGTGTGTGTGTGAATAGAATTATTCAAGAATGACGACAAAAGAGACATGGTTCCATTCAGATTAATATACTAAAAAAAAATGACTCCCTGCTTTTGCAGATGATTTAATGTTCACAGTCAAGCCCGTGCGCTTGGACAGAGCGGACGTACCAGGAGAACCGGTTGTTTTGTCTACTGCGTGTGGGGCGTGATAGTGAGTGAGAGCAAGAAAGACATATACCACACTGTGAGTGATATTATCGATCACCAAGTGTAGGAATTTAAAGTGAGTAGATCAGCTAAATTTAACAGTGAAAAGAAATGGAAATGTACGCGAGAAAAAATACCCTCCGGATCAAGTTTGCTTTAAGTGCAACGCGACCGTCGGCATATGAAGTGCATGATTTCATAGCAGATACGTTACGGTTAAATGCGGAACAAGTGGATACAATACAGTTAATCGCAAGTGAACGGGCAATTTATGTTAAATTAATATCAGCACTCTTGCTGGAGAAAACCCTCAATACCTTCTCGGCGGAAACACCTTTCACATATATGAATGGTGAGATGACTAAAGTGCTTATCGAACACGTGACCGGTAATGCTGTCAATGTCCGAGTGTTTGATGTACCCCCAGAGCTCCCGGCAGAGGTCTTAAAAGCAGCGTTGCAGCGTTACGGAACGGTATATGACGTTCGGAAGGAACAATGGAGCCGACAATATCGCGTCCCGGTGTTTAATGGGGTACGAGCGGTAAAGATGCAACTGAAGACGAACATCCCTAGTTTTATCATCATTGGCAGCTACAGATTATCGGTGTCCTACGCCGCCCAACCCAGATCCTGCTACGTCTGCAGTAGCACGGCACATCTAAAGGAATTTTGCCCCCACCGTCCGACCGCAACACGCCCAGTGGCGACTGGACGGAGAAACGAAACAGAACCGACGAAGGTGGTAGCGGACACGCAGAGCGAGGGAGCGCATCCTACGGATGAAAACAGGCCAACGTCCCTGGTGAATGACAGTCAACAGGAAGCAGCCAGGTCTGCACCGCAAAGGGAGTATGCCTCCATAGTTCGAGATACCACTGGAAAACGAGTACATCTGGCCAATCCGGAGGAGATAATACCACCCGGGGTGGGTCCACTTGTGACGGAGACAGCTGCAGAAGAAGAGAAACGCCCGACCGAGAAGAAACGGGCCAAGCGGCCGAAGACAAGCAAAGCCCATAAGGAAGAACCATCCTGGAATAACCAAATGGAGCTGGAGGAAGCTGTGGAAGGAGCCCATGAGGAGGCACGTCAATTACAAGTCCCGTCCACAGACACAGTAGATACGGCTGGAGTACTGACACAAGAACCTGCCTCAGCATTGATAGGCAGCAGTATCCTGGAGGAGGGAGGTAACAGGAACACCGGTGAGGTCTACCTGCAAGGAGGGATGCGGGAAACAATCCCCAGAGTGATTACGAAGCAGCACAGTTACAACAACGTGTGAGGTGCCCAGCGGTGGAGATAGGAGCCGACTCCCATTACCGGGAGGACACCCCCGGCACCACCGTAGCGGCGCGACCATCTGCGAGTGATACTCGACCGCAAGTAATCGAACGGCCACACAGATCCCAAGAGGACCAACCAAGGTCAGCTGAAGCAGTCGCAATTTATCGGCGTGCAGAGATGGCTGGTGGATCCCATCCCTCTCAACCTGATGCGAGGGCTACAGAAGCAGAGTCGCCGATCCTACTTCAGGTGACCCGGAAGCCCCAGGTGTCCTTATGTGACCCAAGGCTTAGGGGAAATCCTCCGGCACAGATAACCCCAGCTAGACATCCAGAGACCGAACAGTAGCACACTAGTAGCAATGCATGAGGCCAAGAACGTAGACGCCCGAGTTACACTATCTTTGCGACAGTCGCTTTCGTCATGATCTATCTACGAACGGTGGCAACAGTGAATGTGAATGGGTGCAGAAATCTAGTAACCCAAAAACTGCTTAATAATTTCCTCCAGGTGAACAACATTGACATATGCTTTCTCCAAGAAGTAAATACTTACAACTTGGATACTCTTTACAATTACGACTATAAAGTTAACCTAGGTTTGAACGGCAGAGAAACGGCAATAGTGTATAGGAAGGGACTTCCCCTGCAGAATTTTCAGATGGATCCCGACGGCCGGGTCCTCTCCGCTACTTTGGAAGAGACCGTCCTAGTTAACATATATGCTCCAGCTGGGACACAGAATAGACACGAGAGAGAGCGTTTCTTTCAAACCGATGTAACTCCGCATTTGCTACAAGGCAAGGAACTTCTGCTAGCAGGCGACTTCAATTGCACGCTGCAGGCGAAGGATCAAAAAGGTGCTACGAATTTTAGCATCATGCTACAACACCTAGTGTCACAGTTGCAACTGCTTGACGCATGGGAGATCAAGCATGGGAATGAAGTGGAATTCACTTTTATCCGCAACACTTCTGCCTCACGCATCGATCGACAGTATTTATCTCCCGGAATGGCTCCAAATGTCCATCGAATTTGGGTCATTCCGGTGGCTTTTAGCGACCATCATGCAGTGCTATGTCAATTGCAAATAAATGAAATAAGGCATGAGACGGCCGGCCGTGGCTACTGGAAACTCAATAATTCTATGCTGGAGGACACAGACATTAGGGAACAATTTCAAATCAAATGGCTTCAGTTACAGTCGGCCTTTAGAAGTTCAACTCGGAAGAGTTTTTGGTGGGTGAACACGGCAAAACCAGCGATTCGCTCCCTATTTAAATCCATGGGTATTGTGAGGGCACAGACCAAGAAGCAGCTACTACATTTTTACAATGAGGCGCTGTGGGGGGCTGCATCTGAAGCAAAGGGAGGGCTATGAGGTGCAGACGGAGATAAAAAAAGTAAAAGAAATCATCAAATTAAAACACTTACACCAGTTGGAAGGACATAAAGTTCGAGCCAAAGTGAAATCCATGCATGAAGCGGAACAGAACTCATTTTATTATTTCGCAAAGGAGCGGCAGAAGGGACATGGAAGATATCCTCAAACAATACGGGACGCGCACACTGGAACTGCCCATGTTGGAACGCGCGCCCAGCTCCAGCTTATAGCGGATCATTTTCAGGCTTTATTTCAAGAAGCGCCAGAAGCAGACACCCCTTATAGGCGTGTGGAACATGAACTGTTTGACACCGGCATCACCCAGGAATCCGCAAAAATACTTACCAGCCCTATCACGGAGCGGGAGGTGTTGGTCGCCATTGAACAAGCCAGTCGACACACATCACCAGGTCCTGATGGGCTCACCTATGAATTCTACAGAAAGTTCTGGCCAATAATCAAGAACGAAGTGATAGAAGTATATGCGGAACTGTGGGAGACAGCAGTGTCTCCCGAAACCTTCGCAGATGGTGTTATCACCCTGGTGCCGAAGAAACAGAAAACCGCCACCATGAAGGACTATCGTCCAATAACGCTGCTAAACGCCGATTATAAGTTATTTGCGAAAGTTCTGGCTAACCGATTAAAAGGTGCATATGCAGAAATCATGCATTGTAACCAAGCGGCAATATCGAAAAAGAACATTATTGTCACATTGGCGGAACTGCGTGACACGCTGATCCATCTACGCAGAGAAAATAAAGCGGTGGCTTTGATCAATCTCGACTTTCAACAGGCTTTTGATAGAGTGCGCCATTCGTATCTGTGGACTGCTTAACGGCTGCGAAATTTCCGGTGCCGGTAATCAATCTTATTCAGGGACTCTACGGCACGGCACAGTCTCGAGTCTTATGGAACGGATGGTTTTCCAGGCCGGTACGAATAAAACGATCAGTACGTCAAGGCTGCCCGCTATCAATGGGATTGTTTTCATTAGCGTTGAATCCTTTACTCCAGAGGTTGCAACAAACCATGCGAGGAGTCAGTGTATACAATGAACGGTTCACACTTACAGCCTATGCTGATGATGTGACTGTGGTGGCTGCAGATAATGAAGATATGACGACCATGCAACAGGGATTGGAGCAGTACACAACGATGTCCGGTCAGTGTTAAATGCTGAGAAATCGGAGATCCTAATATTAAGAAATTGGCCGGAACCGCCACAGACCTTGGGGATGCAATGTGTTACTACTACAAGGATACTTGGTATATGCTTTATGGCAAATATAGAAGATACTATTGCAGTTAACTGGAGGGAAAAAATTAATAGTTTACGCCATTCCTTATCCATGGAGAGGATCCGGAACCTGAATTTGCTACAACGCATCTGGTACCTGCATACTTATGGTCTAAGCAAAATTTGGTATGTGGCACAGATTCTGCCGATTTCAAAACGTGACGCACAGAAACTGGAACAACTCCTTAGTTACTTTTTGTGGACTGGAAAAGCATATAAGGTGAGCCGGCCTCAACTACGTTTGCCTCCGTCCAAAGGTGGTTGCGGCTTAGTGGACATTGCCAAGAAATGCATGGCCTTATTGGGGAAAACCGCCACACAATCATTGCGCGGATCTGGCTCATCAATTGACCAAAATTTCTGGAAGGAACAGCTGCATAACCCTCAGGTGGCACTCAACGGATTTAAACCCACTGTCCTTCACCTAAAACGAATTCTGGACAACAACGAGGACATTACGGCCTTCGAATGCACCCGGAACCACTACCGTATGCTCACGACAGTTCATCTGGTTCCCAGAGTGGCAGAGAAATATACCAGGGAGTGGAAAGTGATCTGGCAGAATTTATTTTGTAAACATGTGCCCAGTGATTGGCAGGAAACCACCTATGAAGTATTAAATGAGACTATACCGACAGCGGATAAACTCTGGCGACATGGAAGGGCACAGTCAAACCAATATCCATCTTGTGCCGCCGTCGACACACTGGACCACCGGATTGCTTCCTGTAAGCAGGTTGAAGTCATCTGGGTAGAGCTCCGGACTTACATCGCCAAATGGTGCCCACCGCGAGCTCCACCTTGCCTTGAGAAGCTCCAGCGTTTGGAATTTCATTTTCAGAATACTGCACTCCAACGCTGTGTAGTTTGGCTGGTAATGGGAACAATGTACTGGATCCTTAAACAGAATAATGGCCCAGTGGCGCAGAGGAAGGATTGGGTCAGTTTTCTGAGACAGGCACGCTGGCAACTGATAACTTCTAGTCTTAGCAAATCAATGCAGCCGTACATAACACGCCTTGCACTTTAAATACGACAATGCAACTATAATCAAAATAATATATATCAAAAAAAAAAAAAAAAAATAAATAAATAAATAAAATAAAAAGAAAAAATATATATATATAAAAAAATAAAAAAAGTGGTTAGAGCAGCCGCACGGCAAAAAAAAGTCAGTATTTATGTTAATATTTCTTATTTCATTTGTATAGCTCCATTTAACTTTTTCGGTTAAAAAAAATAAGGAAAAAAAAAAATAAACGAAAATAAACAAAAAAAATATTAATAGCACACACAGAAACTTATTTAGAGTTTTCTGTATATAACCTGAATAGTATCCGGAAAGGATACAATATAGAAATTAATAAAAATAAAGTGATGCCCCTCTGTGGAAAATACCTTGTACCCGCAAAATTGTTTTGGACAATGAAATTTTGGAACGAGTAAATGAACTTAATTATACGGGCTATAATCTGTCATTTGATAATGAAGTAAATATTGCAAACAAAATTACAAACTTACAAAAAGAATGGGAATAATAATATCATGAAACCTTCTTTAGTGCAAAGGTTTACAAGATTATGGTTCTATAAGACGCTTGCATAAGTTAGAGTAGTGAAGTATGGACACTACGAAAAAGAGATGAATGCCGATTAACAATTAACGAGATGAGATTTATGCGCCATATAGCAGGCTATACAGAGTGGGATAATAAAAGAAACGAGGAAGTCATGGAACAACTGGATACGGAAACTATTTATATCATATAGAAAATTACCAGAAGAACTGGCTGGCCCATATTAAACGAATGCCATCTCACAGAATTCCAGGAGCTATGCTTTGCTACCACCCTCAAGGTAAAAGATCCCTGGGACGTCCAAAATAGTGTCGGATGGAAAATTCCTTCATCAGATCGTAACAGGCCAACTGGCCCAATACTTGTATGGAAGAAGAAGATTCAGTACCCTTTATTGCAATCAAATAGACAATGGCATTTATTTAATAATGCTAACTGTGAAGCAAAAATGTTTACATTATGTGTTCTTTATAAATTAGGTGTCAGATATTGATATGTCTTGAAACAAATAGTATGCTTTGGCTCTTGTGCCTATTGTTTTGGTCAGGGACGACCATACTTCTACGCAGAAATCTTTCTCGAGCCCAGGAATCGAACTCGGCACCCGTCCTACAGCAAGCAAGTTTTCTATCGACGAGCTATAGGATCATTTATAGTTGTAAAGTGCTTGTTTTCAGGCGCTGGTCTTACGTCAAGCAAGGTTCTCTCTCTTGGTGTGGAGTCCCCTTTACTGTTCTGCTTAGGCAAACCTTTCGGCGTCGGTGGTATCCGGGATAAACTAACTTTAACGAGGACGGCTTGCGTGGTCCACCTGGTATATACCAGGTGAGTCAGTCGCGCCTTATTTTTTTGGATGGTAGGCCACCCGTCTAACGGCATGTGCGCCTTAGTCCAGTTTTGCGCTTACTAAAATGTATTGCTTGACGTTCTTAAAGAGAGGAATGCGCAAAATTGAGAGCAACAGCGGTTTAAGGGACAGAACGTACTCCTCGCTAAAGTACGCCTCAAAAACATACAACTCGTTTACTGAGAGCGAATTCCGGTTTCCGGCCGATTTTACAAACTTTTTATTAGAGTATACATAGCAACGTAATTCAGTAAACGCCTCGGAAAAAATGGACCTATCATATAAGTACACTAACAACGTCAGCTAAAAAGAAAATGGTGGATTCTTGTACTTTGAGCAGGGATTGGCTGCCAAAAATCAGAAAAAATTTAGAGACACATCTCATTCACCATGGACCCGTACAGTCAAAACGGACATATTATTAAACAACAGTTTATTTACATTTTTGCGTGAACTACGCCTCGTGCATCTCAATTAATATGCATAACAGCTTCTGCCATTTAAGTAATAATATTAAAACGCCCAGTAAATGATTAAAACTGTCTTAAAAGGCTAAATCAAGCCCGAAAACTTGCGAGGTGGCAATGGCATAGCACCAGGCATACAAGTCCTACTATTGCACGCGGTACGTGCTTACAGTCAAGTCTCCAAATAGCTGAACAGGATTGTGACGTGTACTCTCCGCTAACCTCAATGACACAGGTTCGAGTCTCAGCATTGTAAATATTTCTTTTTTTTATGTTCATCAAAACTTGGAAACCGAATTCGCAATCTAATTATAAAGTCCCTGAGGGTTTAGGACATAACTTAAATCGTTTTTGGTTGTCTGCATTTTGTAATTGAACAGATATAATGACTTCTGCACCGTTGGACTGGCATGACGTAGTGTGTTGCGAATGCTGACCCCTGCATTCACCACACGTATGCTGTCGCGCGATATTTTGTGCCAGTCTTTCACTATGTGTTCGACAGACGAGTACGTAGATATGCTTTTGATCTACGGAGAAGCAAGGACAAATACACCAGCGGCTCAGCATCTATATCGGGAGAGATATCCGAACAGACGACAGCCAACAGCAAACACCTTCCGGAATGTTGAAAGGCGTCTGCGTGTAACAGCGTCACTTGCAAGAATGCCTCCTAATAGACACGCACCAGCAACATCGGGTATTAATGCAGAAGCAGTTTTGAACGCCACCCAGAACAATCCGCATACTAGTACACGGTCAGTTGCTCAGGAGGTGAACATCAGCCAATCTTCTGTAGTCCGAATATTGAACACTAATAAGTTCCATCCTTATCGTTTGCACTTCACGGGAGAGATTTCGAAGCTCGAGTAACCTTTTGTGAATGGTTGCTGGAGCGAGTAGCAAGTGATGTGGGATCCGCATCCAGGATATTGTTTTCTGACGAATCAAAATTCCACAACAATGGAACTGAAAATCGTCACAATATACGCTATAGGAGTGTTGATAATCCTCATTGGGTAAGGGAGGCAGCACTCCAAGAGCAGTGGGGTGTAAATGTCTGGTGTGGAATCTTGGGATACCACCTTGTTGGACCATTATTTTTCGAGGGACATCTAACAGGAGCACGCTACCTGGAATTCCTCCGTAGCTCACCCCTTATTACTAGGGAATGTGCCACTGCAGGAGCGAATGACGATGTGGTTTCAACACGATGGCGCTCCTCCGTATAGGTCGAGGGTCGTCTGCAATCATTTGAATGCTGCACTTCCTGGTCATTGGATAGGAAGACAAGGACCAGTCTCCTGGCGTGCCAGATCACCTGATCTGACACCCCTTGTCTTCTTTCCCTGGGATTATTTTAAAAAACGCATTTATGCAGAGGAGCTGGTTTATAGAAACCCTTCGTCAGCGTATTACAGTGGCTTGTAGAAATGTTCAACCCGCTATGGTGCACCAAGTCAGGGGCTCCATCCAACAGCGTGCATTACCCAAGGAGGTCACCAGTTCGAGCATTTGCTTCGTTAGAGGAGTCGTGTTCCAGGAATAGAAAAAGGGTCATTCCAGCGCCGCAAAACATATCACTATGAAACATTTTTAATAGCACAATAATTCACTGTCTGCAAAATTGAGATTAACTTCCATGTTAAACAGTGACAATGTAATTCCCTTGCTTTCTGTATTCAAATGTGTATAAATGATCCGTATTTCAATTGCACCTACCTATAGGTATGTTTAAACAACTACATAATTGTAGTTCACCAATAAAGAAACATCAAACAATGCCATAAAACATAAATAAAACAATAAAATGAATATAATAACAGTTTTCAGAATAATAATTTGTAAATTGTGAGGATTGCACGGTAAAAAAATTAGTACAAGCAGGTGATTCGAACCATCCTCACAGCAGACAGATTACTGCGGATTTTTTGCGCTCGTTCCAACTGAGCTACCCAGTAACGTGTGAGGTAAACATTCCGTTTAAGATGTAATATTCGCTGGTTCCAGTGAACATTTGCAGAAGTGCAAACGTCAGCTGTCTAATTACGAATATATTAAAAGGCAATGTGATATCTATATTTGTACTAATTTCATCGAGTGTTTAACATCCATATTAAATACGCGGGTAGAACCTAGTAATGGGGTCGATGTTTTCATGTTGGTCTATAAAATGCGGATTGCATAAAACTCGAGAATAAGGGGCAGCTGACTCACCTGGTATATTAGTTTGTTGTTTATAGTGTTTAACGCCCGCTTTTACTACTACGGCACCGCAGGCGGTGACACTGATGATACATGGAATGAAGATGGAGCACCGGTGGAATGAGATGGCGGGGGAAACCGGAGCACCCGGAGGAAACCCGCCCTGACGCCGCTTCGTCCACCACGAATACCACATGCTGGTCCCTGGGATGGAACCCGGGCCGCCTAGGTGGTAGGTGAGCGCCACCTGGTATATTAGGGTGGTCCTTATATAGGAGTTACATATAAATGTCAAGTTTTTGAGCGCACATGTTTTGATAATGTGCCAAATTTCATTAAAATTAATTAATACTAATTCGTGCCGCAATGGACTTAAATATTTAAATAAACTTAACTACTGAATGAGTGCTTGTTTTTTTTTCTAATCACATAATCAATTGAAGCCAAAATATACATGTTTTACAAATATGCTTAATATATTGAAATGGAAGAAATTTAAGTATTAATATGTAATAGAACATACAACATGTGGGAATGCAGTAGTTTTATTACTATTTTCTTCTCAGTGTTTCTTTTTTACAGTCCGGGTGTTGTCCTCGCTGATCTTGCACATCTCGCAAAATGCATTTTTTGTTCTTTGTTCTTCATTGGCCGTTGTCAATCCATTGAATTCTTGTATTAACTACACTCCTCTCTCTGCCGTATCTTTTATCACCTTAAGATTTTTCATAGTCTCTTTGGGGTTAAAATAGGAAGGGTTTGAATACCCAAAAAATGGATCCTTATTTTAAAAAAAATGTAAATCTGTGCTTAACTTCAACATGTCCAAATTCTTGATTGAAATGAACTCATTAGTTCCCTTGTCTGAAATAATAGATTCAAAGCTGTCTTAGTAAATATGTTTATATGTTCTGAACAGCCTATGCAAACAAGATAAATTAAAATTTATAAAATTATAAAAGGACAAAAAGAAAACTTATCCAAAAGCTTTGTAACTGTAACAGGTAAACGAGTTCACCTCCTTTCTTTCCCCAAGTTTCCGATTTCTAACCTTACCTGATTTTTTTTTGTCATTGTTAAAATTGTCATAAAACAGTGCTAACATACAAAACTCTTCATTTAAATACCATAATTGCGTTCAAAACTTCTTTAGAGCGCTTGAAAAAACCCTTGCATTTACTTTTTCGTACAGTTTTAATTCTCTTAAAAAGCAACAATGCATTGCAACGTGGTCCGATTGCTGATATACTCAGAAACCACCACTTCGCATATATGTGCTTTCACCACAAACAAACAGATTGTTCTTTAGTCCATCCAATTCACTAACACAGCTGAGTGCGAAAGAGGAACATCTTCAATTAATAAACTCTTTCGGTCATCCACCTTGCATGATGCAAAGCTCCAGGGGGCCTTACTTTGAGACTGAAGTCCACAGTTGTCCCCAGAGACATAGCACAATTCAATGAGTTCACGGTAATCATTCTTCAGGTGTTTGTTTTAGTAGTTTTCGGAAGAAATTAATAGGATCAGGGTCACTCACTTCAGTTGTTTCTTCAGACGAATGATTAACAATTTCCGAAAACAATGAACTGTTATCACCTTTTATCCTTCCTTACCTGCTCTTTATAACTCCAGTCCTCTCCCTTGCCTCTTTTGCAACCAACTTCCAGTCAACACTTCCAAGATAAGCTCTACGACCAGGCTCTCGTTGATATAACAGAAAGAGTTTATCATATTCTATTTTTATCATGCTCAAAGTATTAGCATGGGCAACATCCAACAAATTATTTAGAGTTGGAGAAAATTTACGCTCTCGCTGTTTGTGAGTGTTCGTCTTCTTATGAGCACTCTTTTTTACAGACTGCGCCACTAAATACAAGCGTGGAAGTTTCCTTGTGCCCTGAGATAAAGCTCGTGTGGGAATCCTAGCCCTTTCCCAAAATATTACACATTCATGCGTAACTAAATTAGCACTTTCATTCATAGCCAGTTTCAATTTGCATATGTTATAAAACAAGACTGACATGACCTGTTTATTATATAATATGATAATGTATATCCACCAATCTGGTGCGTAACTTCACATATTAAATAAATAACTGTACCAGTACTTTTTAATCTACTGGCCATGATGTAAATAAACATTTATAACATTACCCAATGGAAACCGAGGCTCAACTGAAGATGGACAGTATGGTAGCACTCGAGCACATGCATAAGCAGGAATAACCGGTTTCTCCTCTTCAATTTCAACAAAATTGGTATTAAAATTCGTTCTTCTTAAAACAAAAGGGAAAAAACTAGGGTGTGTGCGTGAAGAAATACGAAATTCAAAAAATAAGGACCCCCTTATACCTACAGGTTTTAATTAACTACACCGAGATAACTTGAGAGATTGTAGATGTGACTCATGTAAGTAATTTGAGATAGGCAATATATGGTATGTGGCTAAACAAAACACACTTAAATGGTGTTAAGCGTATTGATACCAGATGCTGATAAGTTGGTGTTAAAGCAAATCCGGGTGAAAATGTGTCATAAAATGTCTTTAAAACTCCTATCCGAGCATAAAAATATCGATTTTCAGCAGCTCGTTATCAGTGTTCAAGATTTAATGCCACAAAGATCTGTCAGATCTCGGACTATCAGCTGACAGTGCGACACTGAACGTGCGTGCGTGCGTGTGTGTGTGTGTGTGTGTGTGTGTGTTATATGCCTGTTATGAGCTGCTCCTCTACTTTGGTGAATACTTTGGAATTGCTTCACTTTGGATAAGCCATGTGACTTTACAGGCATTTCTGATCTGTTATTCTTCGTGTCCACTTTAGTTTTTAATCACTCTATCTTTCAAGTATGTTAGTTGTCTAGAAGTAGAGGGTTTTTATTGCACACACAATACATACACAGAGCCTACTTTATACCTAATCTTTTAAGGTACTGTGTTTTGGAGCCATTCCTAAAATGGCGTAGCTTGTTCAATAATCTCCCTGATCATTTTGTAGATATTTCGCTTTATGAGCTGGCCTTATGTATTTAAGGTATTTGGGATTTTACAGAATTTGACGTTGTTAATTCTTGAGATCAGGACGAAATTGTTACCCGTTTCTCTTTCCTAAACTGGTTATGCATGTAAATATTGAGAATAATCAATGAACCTTCCAAAAAACTCCGATGTGCTGCACTCACATGACTTTCTCTACTCTTGTACCAACCATTCTTGCAAACTCTTATTCCTATATCTTCTTCGTGTTAAGATAAACATTTGTACAAATTATCTTATTGCTTATTTCCTTGTGGATGCAAGGGGAATATTAGAATACAGCAGACTTTCTGCGATAGTCAAATCGTTTAAAGCCTTGAGACCCCGTTCTCCTTGCACGCTTAACATATAAAAAAATAAACAACCATGTTCCATTTCATGAAAGTTTTAAGTTTTCCGAAACTCACACAAATAATAATGAATATCTCCGAAATGGTTCACTCTACAAAAAATGTATTCAGACATAAATTCTGTGTTTAAGTGAAACCTACATTTTTGTATAGTAAGGTTTTGTCTATCTCTTAGGGTTTATGAGTTATTCAAGTCATCCAGAGTAAAGAGGACTACATAAGCTATAGCCAGAAAATTCAAAATATAAATTTCATTTTTTCATACAAATATCTTACACATATGACATTTTAATCAAAATTGTTAGAGCCATTTTCAAGAAAATCAAAATTTTGAAAAATTTTCCATGTAAAGGGTAGTTTAGGGTGGGGCTATTTTCTTCAAAACCTTCGTGTCGCTTTCTTCAAAACCTTCGTGTCGCATTCTTGAAATACATTACATTTAAATACCAACTTTGGTTTTTAATCGAATTTTCGTTTTTGAATTATGCAGTCCACAGGCTGACAGACACACAGACCTGCACACAGACTGACACACAGACTGACACACACACACACACACACACACGGACCTTTTTCTAAAAATGCTTTTTATTTTATTCAGGGGGTCTCAAAACATATATTTCTGGTGAAATCTCGACATCGAATTTTTGGGTGGAATACAACACTTCCTTCTACTTATCAGTAGAGAAAGTAGAAAGCAGTAATGTTTAAATTTGAAAACTTTTAAAGATCCCAAATTACAGTTGTAATGTATATAATCTTTCACTACGTTTGCTGAAAAGCTTTTACTTCGAAATTTATGGTAGATCAAAGGTTACATTTTGGGGCAGTCATTTGACAGAAAGTTGAAGGTCTTAACATTTACACTTTTGGCCTTGTTAAGCTTCCTAACTATATGCAATTTTTGGGTTGTTTTTATGTTTTAAAGAAGAAAGCGTATCAACGCTCTGAAAATTCTTCCAATAACTTAGTTCAGTGTTTTGAAAATAATTATATTTTGTTGGGACAAACGTTTTCCCAGCCATCCAGGAAACAAGAAATGCTTGAAAATTACTTACCAGTTATTAGTATCTTTGGCGGTAGCTCATGAAAGACTGGGGTTACTGTATTACTGAGATACTGACTGCTATAGCATCTTCGGAGAATTCTGCCCCATCTGTGCCACATGCTGCCGCTTCTGTAAAAAATTAAAAATGGGTGTTCTAAACGGCTTACTGTAGGTAAAGGACCAAAGAAAAACAATAATCCACCATGTTTCCCACTACATTTCTGTTTAAGTACCGTGCACACTTGAGGGGAATGTTCAAGCGCTATGCTGGGAAATAGAAGTTACATCAAATCGCACTGTCCATAACACATTTGCGAAGTGCTATAACACAAATCCTCCTCTAAATATTAGGAATTTAATTGAATCTTTTCAGTCCTCATGTCATTTACAATAGAAGTTCACTTATATCTGCGTAAGTTTACGGAAGCGCATTCTGGAGGAGCCAAGTTCAGTTCCCGTTGACTGTCCATCCCTACCTTGAGTTAGTTCCCAGGGCCGTAGGCGACTGCTGGGCTGGCTTTTCTATCACGATTTCTTTTCTCTCATTCTCTTTTGTTTCGTTTCTTTCTCGTATTTCACGTATGCTTTCAGGTTTCGCTGTGTGAGGCAATGACGGACAGATAGCGCAGTTACTTGCTCAAAGGAAAGAATTTCCTCCCTGGACACCAGAGTACTGTCTGGTTATACAGGTCGTTCATAGCCCACCAGGGTTGCCAACTCGTACGATAATTATGGGAGCATACCATAATTTGAATGTTTGTATTCATAGTTATTAACCCGTACGATAATCTCAATGTACGATAGCTCGATAACGGCGAAATATCATTTTCACTGGTTTGTCACACCAGCGAAATGAAATTAATTGTAAATAGCGACACCACTTTTGCCCCCATCGCCTGTCTCCACCCCTCTAAGGCAACCGTTTCATACCCTACTAATCCTCGTACCCTTTATCCTCTTATTACCAGTGCGTCTAGAAGGCACGGTTCAGAAAATTAATGATTAAGGAGAAAACTCGGAATAAGTGACATTCCGTGTGAAATAAAGAACATGCCTGAACCTGGCAGTTTCTGGAGTGCTGTTAAACACGTGCCACCTTGGTGGAAATGCCGATTTCAAAGAACGGGCGGAATTTGCAGTATCAGTGATTTCATTGCCGCACAGAAACACTTCTTGTGAAAGAGTTTTTTCTAAACTAGGTGTGATAAAAACAAAAATTAGGAAAAGATTGGCGCTAGATTCGGGAAATGGACTTATTCGGTCGTCTCAGCTTGTGAAAGAATGTGGTGGGTCCGAAAATCTGCAAGTCACCGAGAGGTTAATAATGACGTTTATCTCAACAACAAATTTGAATAATGCTGCAACAATTGAGGAAGACGATGAACTTTCAGACGAATAGTGCGAGAAACATAAGTACTAAAGTTGTAATACTGATCGAGATCATCGATCTTGTAAGTGAAGACCATAAACCTCAATACTATTACATTTTCATAAGTGTTATGTTGATATATTAATTGTTGTAGCACATGGTTTATGATGTACGATAATTTTGAACCCAAATCTATAATTTTGAGTGGCCGGTACGATAATTTTACTTTTAAAGATTGGCAACCCTGTAGCCCACTCTGGACAGTTCCGGCAACAACTGTAACTCTTAAGGACTTCTGCGCGTCTCTGAAGCCTATCTATTTACTGATTGTAGCTTCCTGTGATTCCTTCGTTCCTCCTGGGGGCGGGGTGGTAGCTGCAGTAGACCTGTGTAGGTACCAGTGCGCGAGGTGTTCCCCTTCGTTGTACATCCTATACCTATACATAATTTTTTAATGTACACCTAACCACTGTTGCACTATATTATTCATCAATATTGCTGCATATTTTAGTTGTTATATTAAATGTATGGATTTTAGTAAAGCTTACACCAAATTAAAACAGGTAAATATATAAAACATGGCTGGCACGGTTTTGTGACTATAAATGCTATGCGCTTCAGTACAATGTGGGTTCTCACTTCCTTACTTGGTAACATCACATAAATGATTCAAATCTTATTTAAAAAAAAAAAAAACTCCGATTCTACAACATTGGTCACCGATATTCAATTATTTTAAAACTGAACTGCATAGCAGTGGTAACAGAGTTCTGAACGGAGATGGCAATTTGTGACTCGCGGTGTCATTCTGCTACTTCTCCCTTCCAGCATCGTGTGTTGTGGATGTTCGGACTTTACGGTGACATAGTGCCAAAAGAATAGAAGCTTCTTAGACGGTAGGCAAAGCGAAGAAGAAAACTGGAGGATGTGTTTAACATCGTGCCCTCTCCCTTAGCACCACTGGTTTAGAGACACAGTATGACGTCAGATTTGACCAACCGGTTCTCTAGTCGAAAATAAATCAGGGCTGAACGGTTTCAAACACACACTATACTACGACCACGTCACTGAGGATGTTCGACGCAGCTTTGGACGAAACGCCTGAAAGGAGATTTTCCACTAGACCACCGCCCACAAGCCCGGATAATCATTTTCTATTTGATGACACAGGCCGCGAAACCTTACGCAGTTTGAACAGTACTGTCGGGTAGAAATACCGAATTTTAAGTTCAGGAATTTCTAATATAAACTGGTCTAGAACGTATCCACTTAAGACAAATATTTTAGGGGATGCATTGGGATGAGATGAGGTACACGGAGGGAACACCTAGCACCTCGACCGCGTGATTGGATCTTTCGTGCATACACCCCCCCCCCCCCAGTGGAATGGATGAGATGAAGAAACCGCAGGAGACGTATGCGTTGCAGGAGCGATCAACGCAGGCGACAGAGACGTGCAAGGTTCCCTAAGAGTTACTGGCTTGAGACACTCAACGGCGATCCACCCAAACCACCCAAGGTGGCTCAGAGGCTCCTCTCCAGAGCAAACAGGCGAAAGCTCAGCTCGAAAGGCCACCCTCTGGCGGAGCCCAGAAGTTCCAACTCGCAAGCCTATGTGTCATCTGCTCGCCGTAAACCGACACACAGTCCCGAAATCGCCTTGTAACATGAAAGGGAGACGAAATGAGAGGAAATTGGAGAGAGGAGAGCAGTAGTAGAAGTCGACCAGGGAAAAATCACGGAAAAACTCGTGGTCAAATTGCACACCCATCAGAAATCGAACAGGGGACCTCCCGAGTGCTCGGTTACGGGATTCATTACAAGCTCACAAAAGCAGCATTTAAAGTCATTACCTGAGCTGAAATCTACTGCCGTTTTACCTAGCTTATGGTATTTTCAGTATATTATAAATCAAATGTATCTGTTGATATTCAAACTAGTCCACCATTATTATTCAACGCTATATAAAATTAGCAGGTAGAGTCTTACAACTCCCCAGAACTGGTAGTGATAGCACTGAGGTTAAAGAATATAGTACATAAAAACTAGTATCTTAAAGGCTGCTGAAGAAGCAATAGGAAGAAGGAAAGTAAATGTGTCTAAAATAACGGAATCTAAAACCCCTGCTTTTGTGAAGAAATTAAAATATTAGCTAAAGTAAAACAGCAAGCATATCTAAACCACAAATCAATTGAAACAAGAGATGAATGTAATATCTACATGTGTATAATATACGAGTTATAAATTGACTCAATTGAAAAATAAGGAAAATTAAATACAATTACTGGGAAGGCTACACAAACTACAAATGGATGTACATCTATGACCTAAAAAGCAGATTTGGAGAATAATTAGAAATACAAGAAGCTAGATAATACATTAATACAGCACACATTGAAAAATATGCATAGAAAGGGCCAGTTCAAGAGGGGTGGGTTGAATCGTACCACCGTCTAGAGCGGTGCGTCTTAGAGGCGGCAAAATCTTAGAAACTCTGTACAAGATATTTAAAAATGGGGCGGAATTACTAATCATGCTTAAATTGTAGTGACTTTCTGAAGATTTTTACTTTCTTTACTACGTACCCACATAAGTAAAGGAAATGTCTATTGTATTCCAACCAAAAATTGATACCGATATACTATACAACTGAGGTCACAAAACGTCACAAATTATTCATGACGCAATACAAATACTACCGCAACCACAAGGTAGTGTGCTCCATAGCATTCGTTTCAAATAAATAATAGGACATGAAAATTTGAAACTTTTTAGAATATCACAAATATATTTTGTCGATTTTTTTTTATTATTATTTTATTTTATTTCATTTTCTTTCACTGTGGCATAGTGATGGCACTCCAAATTTGGGGTTGCCACATAAGCAGCGCTAGTATTGATTCTGCATGAAGGCTGATACCAGTTTAGCGTGTTTTCCCTCTCGATTGCAATCTGTTCAGTTTATAATAAATTAAAAGACTATTCACAGGTGCATGAAACTTTTTTGGTCATATCGGGGGGGTTTTCACTTGAGAAACAACTGGTGGTGTTATTGGCGTATCTTGGCGCTGATATTTATCATTTTTGCATTAAACACATTCACACTTACTCCCGCATTTACGCATCCAGACTGGGGAGGATAGGGAATTATTCTGGCTAAAAGAAATCCCAACGCCAGCTAGGAAGCCACCCCGAAACCTCAGGGTTGAAGGAACTAATTTTGGTAATAGTATTAAGAACAATATCAATTAGTACCTGTTCTGCATTCACAGTCTTTCCACGCAGTACCTCCTGATGGATACTAACAATGGAAAAAGCGTACGTTTTCAGGTATTTGTAACATTTTAAATAATTGCTTTGATTTCCTTACCAGACCTTTTTATTCCCCAATCATTATCGAAGCATTATCTATCGCCGCTATTATCAACCCTTTCATGTGTCTACCTTTTTCTACTGTATCTTTCAATGCTTCTCGTTTACACCGTAAATGAAGATTATTATGTCTTGTCGCTTACGTCTGTTGTGCCATCCAGTGCTAAAGAGTAATTTACGAACTCATTAACTTCATTTTGAATATCATTTTGAACTACTTCTGCAGTTTTTAGCACGCTAGTATTGGCGATGTTAGGAGACAAACATATATATATATTGAAAACTTGAATCTGCTTTCTGGGGACATTTCGTTTGTGAAGGCAGATTTGCGGCGTAACGTGCATGGATTTTTATTATTATTTTAAAAAAAACGAATCCCCTACCGTAAACAAAGTGTTGCATGCAGTGAATAGTGACAGTGATTTGCCCAACTTTAAGAGGTTCAGGTTGTGCTCTCTTCCTAAGGAGATAGGCTTTGAATTCATTAGTCGCAATAATAAAGGTGTGATGCTGATACGGAGGATGTAGCAGAGTGACGTAGGAGATATTTACGGGACATAAGACAATTCAGAAGGAAGGGGTGTTTTCTGTACTGCTTACAATGTTAAGTACCCCAGCTCCAGCGGCTAAAACTGGCTGTAATACAGGTGATTACCAAAAAAATAATGGCTCTTACATGTTCAACAATGCTATGGTTGATGTAACAACAAAGAGAGCAGTTAAATTCAGGTTATCTGAAGGAGGTGAAATTGGTGGCGGCGGTGTTAATATTGTTGTTTACATGCGCGCGTGCATATCTTGTGTTAACCAATAGCGTAGGTACTAGAGGTGAAGCTAAGTGCGGAACGCGGAATAGTTTATTTGAACAGCAAATGGATAATACCAGCAAATATGAGGGAAATAGAGGATAAGGAGCTTTACAACTTTATACTGATCTCAAAATTTAAAGGCATGTGAACGCTGGCCAATGCTCAAGCGGAGCGCTGTTGCCAAGCGTAGTGCGTGTACAGACAGAGGTTCTGTATACAAGAGCGCTTGAGATGCGTGTACCACATTCGGCAGCGCTGGTAGGAGGGGCAAGCTTAGGATTCGCTGGAGTCTGCAGTACGACCCGCCTCCATATGCCTTTAACTTTTGCGAAGATTATAGTTCGATCCTGGCATTTCGCACGCGTGAAATAGTATTTTGTACCGAGAGCACTTCAGTGTAAAGTAAATAAAGGGGCCGCTTTGGCGAGTTCGTTCTTTTCAGTCCACTCGTTGTGACAGAAGAGCGCTCATTTCCAAGAAACACCATATTACCTGAGCGAACCGGCTAAAAGTACCGCAGTGACTACTTTCATGGAAGTGAATAGCATGCACGTGCTGAATCTGCAAGACTTGTTTGTACTCTACAAGATTGGGTTAATACATTGCAGCTTGTAAAGATCAAACTGGGCACGCAAGAAAAGTTTACCTTTAGCGGCAGATGCAATAAAATACACAGAAACCAACTTGTGTGGGGAAATCATCAAGAATAAAAATATAGACAGTGAAGGTCACAAGGTAAACTGGCTAAAAGTGAAATGTTCCTTATAAGAGAAGACTAACCCTGGAATGATAAGAGCACAAGTACAGCTACTACTCATCGAATTACAAGGGAATCCACACCTTGGTAACAATTCACCCACAAACATGAATGGTATTGTCCTAAGAGTTCTTTGTATCCCAAATGTTGCTCATAAGTGCAAAAAGGAGAATTCTCTGGTACAATTATACAAAAAAGGAACTATTCCTAAGAATTTCATCACTGGTAAAAGTCTCTTTCTACTGCTAAAAACATCCATTGATACAGTTTCTGAAAGCCCTGTAGATCAAAGTAGCATTGTCCAGTTTGAAAGCACAATAGATGGACAAATTGCAAAAACCTTGTGGAGTACAGTATTTATTTAATACGATAGCTTATTGTCTGCTAAAAGGTTTCAGCTATTGTGTTAATTACCCAGAATTAATGCAAATACGAGATTTCTATGTGATTTATTTCCATAAAAACAATCAAATGTGCATGCTTAGCAAATAAGCATCATAACAATTATTGAGGATGTTTAATTAGATTTGTGGTGAAAAGGCAAACTTTGGCTGAAAAATTCAATGTCAATGTGGGCCAGTTGGGAAGTTTAATGTCGCACCGGTATATTGCCATGGTAGCTCAGTTGGTTAGAGCAGCAACACGGTAGGCCAAAGTTCCTTGGATTAAATCGCGGTTGTGGCACTAGATTGTTCAGTCTGATTTTGACTTTCCAACTTTAGTTTATACACGGAATTTGTGGAGAAACGATTAATTATCATAGATTTTATGTTCCCTCTCTGTGGATAGCAACTACAAAAACCGTTAATTAAACTAATATGTTAAACATTTTAAAAATTTGGGACAAAATAACATTTGATAGCACACTTAGGAGTTGCTATTAAACAGCATTACGTTGGTGCCAACGATAGGTATACGTCACGAAAGTTCATGCAAACGTAATAAATGTTTGGTGTTGCGTTTGGATTGGTTCTTCTTTGAAATTATACAGATAACGTGATCGAAGTTACCAACCTCCATGATGTGTAGGTAGCATGTCTACTTCATATTCAAAAGTTCCGAGTTCGAATCTCGGTCGGGGGAGTTATCTGGAGAAGGCTTACCGAAGTTGTTTACCGAGATGAATACATTATGAAGTGAGTGAATATCTGTAGGTCTATGGATGCCGGGCTAAGTTGACCATCATTACATCCATTTTACTCATTCGCCATTCGAAGTGACGTAGCCGATTAAATGACGTTAAAATTAAATGATCAACATTAAATTCGAAGCCAAGCCTAGGTTCTGATTTTCCCATGCACGTTAAAAGTCAACAGTGTCATTAACTATGCTGTTTTCTACAGAAAGAATTGAAAACGAACTAAGAAAAGTGTAGATACAGCCTTTAAAAGGAGATCTTATATAAATACTTACACAGTAGTTCTGCTGAAGCTTGAGTGTGTGTATAAATAATATCAATATTTGCATTCGATAATCTATGATTTTGAAAACACCAACTTACTACAAAATAGGGTTAGAATGTTGTATACCAGAATACGTAATGAAAAGAAGTGAAGAACTATGCACGTCATAATATCGTTTTTCATTTTTCAGTGGTTTTCTCTTCAGGTGTGGCAGTCATGGAAAAATAAATGTGATTTATTCTTCTATGACCATGACAACATCTATTTCGTATGATTTAAGCTATTTTGTTGGAGAACACGGCTAACGGTTTTTATCGTTAGCCGCAGTTGGAGAGAAAGGGACGTAAAATTAACATGGTGTGTTTCATACTCTCGGAATTTCGATGCAAAAGGTTCTAACGGTTTCATTTTGTGGTTTTTGAAAATTTAAATGCTAAGAGTTAAAGAGGCTGTAACATTTTAGAAAGTCATAGTTGTCCGAGATATTCCGTACTGACAGGGTAGCCCAGGTCGTCAAGGCACGGATACATGAACGGGAGGTTTGCGGTTCAAGTCCCACCAGGACTGTTCTGTCTGCCTGTCTTTTTACTGTCTCTACCATGTAAGTACATAGTAAGTGCAGAAGGTATTGCATTCCACCCAAAAATTCCATACAGAGATTTCAGTGGACATACACGTTTTGAGGTACCATCTATCAAAAAAGGCATTTTTTAAAAATGGTTGGTGTGAGAGTGAACAGCGCTCAAAAATAAAAGTCTGTTAAATACCAAACTTGATTTTTAAGTTCAGTGTCTTCTAAGGACGCAATACCAACATTTGCAAGAAAATCCTCCCCCCCCCATCCCCCCCCCCCCCCCCCGCAGAGTACGCTTTAAATACAACATTTGTAGAAATTATTGATTTTCTCAAACATTTCTGACGAATTTGATTGAAATACCATATGTTTAAGATATTTTCATGACAAATGGAACGTATGACTTGAATTTAATGGGAATGTCCTCAGAAGTTCTCTTCATTCTGGATGCCTTTTGTATAACTCGTTAACCATAAAAGGTGGACAAAAATCTGCTACCAAAAAATGCAGATCTCGTTAAAACACCCAATTTGTCAAATACTTTTTAGTGAACCATTTCCAAGATACTGCTTGCTATAAGTTTCTACATTTCCCAAATGGGAAAGCGTTATTCGTTTTATTTGTCTTGGCCATGCAAAGTCATCACATAGTGAATAACTCTTAAAAGAGCTGACTCGCTTAAAGCCTGCTGTATTCCCTTATTACCCTTGGACCTACAACAATTATTGTCAATAAGGTAATTTCTGCATATGCTTATCACTAGGGTTCGGATGTTTATGACATGTCATATTTTTATCCTTACACCCATTCTCACCGCAAGCACAAATTGAGCACGAATTTCACATTTTTAATCCTAATTAGGCAGTTTTGTATTTTTGTCATTTTTATGGCTTTGGTCATATTTTGATCATATCTGTCATATTTCGTCATATTTCGCTTATGAATTCGATCATTTAACGCAAATGTTCATATTTTATAGGTAAGTGCATGGTCTACAAAATATTGTTTGGAGCTGATGAAACAAGCAAACAGAAGAAAATTATTTAAATTTAGAGGTGCGTTGCAGATAAAACTGTAAATCACCTTTAGCTTCTTAAAATGTAATTGGCTGATTGAATTCATATACCAAATATAATACTTTAGTGTCATTAAAAGTTTTGAATTATAATTTCATTTTAGGAAAATACGTTCTTTTTAGCTCATATTTTAGGATTTTTTGGCCATATTTAGTCATTTTTAAAGGCATATTTGAAGTCATACTTTCCATTTTTTAAGTCATGAACATCCTAACCCTACTTAGTTCTATTAATGTGAACTAGATAGAAGAATAAGCGTTTGTAAGAAGAGTTTGTACAATAGTAGAAATATTTTTGAGCTTTCCCTCGCTCCTCATAACTAACAAATGCCGGGGAGGTACCCTAAACTTAGACCTGGAACGTTTCCTTCCCAAATTATCATTTCCATCTCACGTTAGGTACCACTAGTGTCCCCGGTGGTGCCGTATGCAGTAAAAGGGGGCCTTGAGCTATATTCAAAATGAGGAGTCCTGTGCCATAGTTCCCTGTCACTTAATTCCAAATGCCATTGCCTGCATATGAAGGAGGTTGGAAGTATAGAATGTCCTAGAGGGATTGCTCGGATTTTGCACGCGCACATGGCGATCTTCCAATTTATCTCGCACTCTGCGCCTCTGAGCTAACAGCATAGGAATTTTTCTTGTGTTATATGAAAACTATGTACATTCCTCCCGAAGCTAATGACTAGCAGCAGCTACAGTGTCACATGATATAGTGGAAAACAGCTTATTGGCAGTTCCCAAGAATTCAAAATGGCCGACATCACACTAAACTGCAGTGAACATTGCATCAAAAGGTAATACTGCCAATCCTCTCATATTTTTACACAGCCTTTAAAGGAAATAAAATAACCATTGTTTATCAAGATAAATACATTTCTAACCTCAAATATCACAGTCCTGCTTTACAAAAATTGTACTACGTTATACTGCGACGCCTAGATCTAAACTGACGACCTTCGGCTCATTGCGTGAGGAGGGACTTCTGTGGCAACATAATAGACGCAATAACACCAACTATGGTCCTAGCTTTTCCGTGGTTATGTTCTACGAACAGTTGGTGGTACTAATGCAATCTAACAGATGGAATATCACCAAACATAACCATAATGGGGGAAATGTCACAGTTGGTTTTGGGGGCATTCCAATAAGCTGTTTCCTCTATAGCTGTGCATGCGACGACAGGGATTACATAACGTATGTAGCTGGAGAATGTAGAAAATTCCGCACGTAATGTGACTAAAGGTTCACACTCGAACACTTATAACATTATAACTGACACAACTTGCAAGTACTTAATATATGCTGCCGCATACTGCATTGTTCTAGCATAATAAATATAGACACAGTGTAATGAAATCAGACAATCATTTTGGAACGTCATATGTAAAACCTTTCTTTCTTTTCTTTGGTTTCGATGATGTGGCGCCACCAGGGACTTAAGTTCTTTATTAGCGGAAATGCCCAGCCGTGCCCGTAGCTTGACTATTTATCCCTATAACTTTTAGACCTGGTTGCACATGCCCAGTAGCCTTGTGTTTCTTTACAGACATTTCAGATTTATCACTTAAGGCACCTAAAAGGTTAATTAAAAATCTTAGGACACTATACAGAACAAACTATAAACAAAATAAATAAACAAACAAATAAATAAAAGTACCGAGATAACGTTAAGCAGAAGTACTATTGAACAACCACGATTGCCATAGGAGAAAGTGCCCGTGAAGTATGAGTTACATTTTGAGTTAAGAAGCAAGGTGTCACTTATATTGCTTTTGCACAACTTTGGGCAAGCATTAACTTATTCTTTTTATAGTCATTTGCAGAACACATATAATATAACCAAGCTAAGTTTGGTTACCATCTATTCAACAGTTATTGCGTAACTAGAATGTATAGTAGTGTCTTGTGTTATGGCAGACGCAAAATTTAAAGGTGGACACAACAGCCCATGAGAGGCTTGCCACGTCCTACGGTGTTGTAGTTAAACACTGTGTGAAGTCACACAAAGCCGGCTGTTGCACACCCAATCGCGCACAGGCGAAATGCCGTGCACCCGTTAGGTTTTATATGAAGAAACCTGTAGTTTCATCCCACCCTTAGACGTCTGGCAACGCTGTACTTCTCCGGTAGTGTTCAGCCGTCAACCGCCTTTAAATTTTGCGTCTGTGATAGTTTACTTAGCCTCCTAATGACATCCCAGGACCCTTAAAAAGATATTAAAATTTGTTTTTTTCTGGTGGACAATAAATAAGGTTAATGCAATTAATTATCCGGCATTGCCCGTGGTTTGACGATTCATCTCTACAACTTTTAGACTTAGATGGCACTTGCCCAATAACCTTGCGTTTCTCTGGAGGTATTTAAAAAACCGGATGTGTGAACTCACATGACTTTCTCTACTCTTGTACAAACTATTCTTACAACAGTTTATTCCTCTATCTACTTCATGTTACTCGAGATAAACATTTGCAGAAATCCTTATTGCTAATTTTCTTATAGGTGCAAGGGGACTATGGCTTTAATCGATAGTCAAATGTTTTAAGAGTTGGTCGCTATGTCAGGCTTTGACATTCCATTCTCGGTGCATGTCCGGGACAAAAAATAGAATACCGACTTCCTATTTGAGAAACGTGTAAGTATTGGAAAATTCAAACATATAAGAAGCAATAACTCGGTAACAGTTCTCTACCAAAATATATATATATATATATATATATATATATATATATATATATATATATATTTTACATAAATTGCATGTTTTCGCATCTACATTTTTTGTATAGTAAGATTGTCTACCTCTTATGGAATACCAAAAGTCATCCATAATGAAGAGGAGCTTTTAGGACATTCCCAGAAAATTCAAGGCATAAATGTCGTTTGTAATGAAAATATCTTAAACATACGCCATTTTAATCAGTCATTAGAGCCATTTGTGAGAAAATCAAAAGTTTTGAAAAATGGTCCATGTAAGGGACATCTTCGCGTCGCATCCTTGGAAGGTGCTGCACTTAAGTACCAAGTTTCGTGGTACCTAATCGACTTTTCGTTTTTGAGCTATGCTGTTCACGCACACACGCACGCACGCACACACACACACACACACACACACACACACACACACACAAATGCACACTCTCATCCATACTTCCAAACTCTAGGGAGGATTTTTATGGACGCTTTTTGCTGTTATTGTTCTCTGCCTCCCATTTTATATTGGGTGAGAAAGACCGCTTAATTTTGCTCACAGATCTAGTCTTATTAGGCTTGAGGTTCTTTAACGCGTTAATCTGCGACACGGGATCACCGGCTTTATTTCCCCTCCAAATGAAGTCATGCTAAGGATTTCACGCGCCATGTATGCTGACGACACTGCAATATACAACCACCATAGAAATCCACGTTTCGGCCTTGCAGAAATGCAACGTTATGTGAACAACTTCCTCTCATGGCAACATGACTGGAAAATCAAAATTAATTCCAACAAATGCCAGCTGATTCATTTCTCTAAGCGGCATCACACTTTGGCACTGGACCTAACGGTCGGTGGTCAAATATTGCACTGCCGTCAGGAGGTTAAATACTTAGGTGTCACCTTGGACCGCACAATGTGTTGGTCCACCCACATAAAAAATAGCGCCAATAAAGGCAGACAGCGGCTAAAGTTGTGCGCCCCCATCTTCCGTAGTAAACAGTTGCGACTGAAGTCAAAACTGATACTATATAGGTCTTTTATTCTTTCGGTGGTCCTGTACGCGTGTGTGACCTGGGCTAATGCCTCTAAAACTGCCCTGAAACAACTCCAACCCCTCCAAAACCTCTCCCTCAGAAAAATCCTCTCTGCTTCAATCCTCACCACTACCCAAACCCGGATCCCGTTCATCCCGGAGGCAATAGACAAAAGAGCAATGGCGGCATGGACGCGCATTAGGAACCACGAAATGACGTGATCGCCAACATTGGCAAAGGCGAGCCGAAGCACCGCAAGCATACTAGGATAAAAATGTTGTAGAAGATGCTCGGCTCGCCGACTAATGCGCGTCCACGCAACCTCGTTCCTAGGCCACATACATGTTCCCGCAGAGGCCCTCGCCTCGGAAACTATTCAGGAGCTGCCACCGCGGGACAGTGTATATAGTGTCAAAAGTGTAAATAGCGCAGTGCACGAGCTGGAACGCATATTTCTGGTGTGCCCAGTGAAGATGTGTGTGTATGTGTGTGTGTGTGAGTGTGTGCTTGGGTGAATGCGTGCGTGTATGTATCTGTAAATAATTTGTAAATATGTACATATGTATATATAACCCAAAGAGGAAACAGACAAAAGACAAAAGAAAACTATTCTCGGTGACCTACAGATGGTCACAGCATGGGTTTTTGTATATAGCGAAAACTGTAAATATGAACAAAGTCAACTGTAAATCAAAGTAAATATAGTCTGTAAGCCGGGCCCAATGTACCGGCACCAGGCCAATACTTTTACAATAAATAACTTGAACTTGAACATCGCCCTCTGCCAGGTTTGAACCCGCGACCTCAGGAACCAGAGGCTAGCATGAGCCAATCCACGTCAAATATCACACCCGTAAAACACAACTTTTTCGTAGGAAGTTGAAAGTTAATTTTTATGAATAATAGGCATTAAATAAGAAGACACGTATTTTTTATTTCTATATTTTTAAAATATTTGCTTAGTTTTTAGCTATTAGAAAGTAAGCGATTTCTGCGCGCAGCGTAATATAAAATCACTTGTTACTCTAAGGCCATACAGAGTTGAGAGTTGGGGTTTGGCGCACTGGAAAGGTGAAACACAACACTTAACTTTCGATCAATCATTATTACATATACATTTTGGATTTTTTTTTTTTGTGGTATATTTTGTAAAACCAAAAATGGAATTCCCTGTCATTTTATCTATAAAATAAGACATTAAGAACTATGGAGCGTGCATAAGCACATTTGCTACAATTTTTTTTCCAGGAGGCTTGCAAGCGCTCACGAACGGCATACCGACCGTAGAGATCCATTAGTACATTATACATGCACAGCTGCGAGCAAAGGATGTTTATTGTAGCTACAGCTTCTCTTTTCTCAGTTCCAGACAGTGTCCTTACAGAAACAATAATTATTCTGATGAAACACTATCGAGTCACAAATTTAATTTCGGTGGGAGAAGGTCGCATTACTAAAGCTTATGGTATAAATTTACAACATAAATGGCAGTGAAAATCGCATAAGATATGACAGATGTTTAAATCCTTTTAATCTTCTTAAACACTGTTTTAAGAAAACTAATATAAGATGCTTAAGTCGTCATTTATTGATAAAACTAAATTTAACGGAGTCCGGATGTGCGAATATGTAATTCATGCGTATAAAACGGCATAAACTTCCCTCTACGTCAAGTGAACCGTTATCTGAAGCCTCTGGTTCGTGTGATGATAAACATAAATCAAGTGAATGCCACGCAAACGAAGAAAGTGAGAATTCCGTTTCTTCTTCAGATAGTTCTGTGTCTGTGCAAGATGTTGATAATATTGAAGATATTAATAAGGGTTTAGTTTCAATAGGCGAATCCCCTATCAAAAAAATAAAATAATAATAATAATAATAATAATAATAATAATAATAATAATAATAATAATAATAATAATAATAATAATAATAATAATAATAATAGTAATAATAATAGTAATAATAATAATAATAATAGTAATAATAATAATAATAGTAATAATAATAATAATAATAATAATAATAATAATAATAATAATAATAATAATAATAATAATAATAATAATAATAATAATAATAATAATAATAATAATAATAATAATAATAATAATAATAATAATAATAATAATAATAATAATAATAATAATAATAATAATAATAATAATAATAATAATAATTTCCCTAGGGCGTCTTCCCCTTATTCAGAGGTTACCCTCATCGCCCGGCCGCTGCAGCCAAGGCCACGGAGGAGTGCAGGTTGGGGATGGCGGGGGTCAGCACGCCGACTCCCCCGACCGTAAGGCGACTACTTTGACCTTTTAGGGACGCTACCTTTCTATAATAATAATAATAATAATAATAATAATAATAATAATAATAATAATAATAATAATAATAATAATAATAATAATAATAATAATAATAATAATAATAATAATAATAATAATAATAATAATAATAATAATAATAATAATAATAATAATAATAATAATAATAATAATAATAATAATAATAATAATAATAATAATAATAATAATAATAATAATAATAATAATAATAATAATAATAATAATAATAATAATAATAATAATAATAATAATAATAATAATAATAATAATAATAATAATAATAATAATAATAATAATAATAATAATAATAATAATAATAATAATAATAATAATAATAATAATAATAATAATAATAATAATAATAATAATAATAATAATAATAATAATAATAATAATAATAATAATAATAATAATAATAATAATAATAATAATAATAATAATAATAATAATAATAATAATAATAATAATAATAATAATAATAATAATAATAATAATAATAATAATAATAATAATAATAATAATAATAATAATAATAATAATAATAATAATAATAATAATAATAATAATAATAATAATAATAATAATAATAATAATAATAATAATAATAATAATAATAATAATAATAATAATAATAATAATAATAATAATAATAATAATAATAATAATAATAATAATAATAATAATAATAATAATAATAATAATAATAATAATAATAATAATAATAATAATAATAATAATAATAATAATAATAATAATAATAATAATAATAATAATAATAATAATAATAATAATAATAATAATAATAATAATAATAATAATAATAATAATAATAATAATAATAATAATAATAATAATAATAATAATAATAATAATAATAATAATAATAATAATAATAATAATAATAATAATAATAATAATAATAATAATAATAATAATAATAATAATAATAATAATAATAATAATAATAATAATAATAATAATAATAATAATAATAATAATAATAATAATAATAATAATAATAATAATAATAATAATAATAATAATAATAATAATAATAATAATAATAATAATAATAATAATAATAATAATAATAATAATAATAATAATAATAATAATAATAATAATAATAATAATAATAATAATAATAATAATAATAATAATAATAATAATAATAATAATAATAATAATAATAATAATAATAATAATAATAATAATAATAATAATAATAATAATAATAATAATAATAATAATAATAATAATAATAATAATAATAATAATAATAATAATAATAATAATAATAATAATAATAATAATAATAATAATAATAATAATAATAATAATAATAATAATAATAATAATAATAATAATAATAATAATAATAATAATAATAATAATAATAATAATAATAATAATAATAATAATAATAATAATAATAATAATAATAATAATAATAATAATAATAATAATAATAATAATAATAATAATAATAATAATAATAATAATAATAATAATAATAATAATAATAATAATAATAATAATAATAATAATAATAATAATAATAATAGTAATAATAATAATAATAATAATAATAATAATAATAATAATAATAATAATAATAGTAATAGTAATAATAATAATAATAATAATAATAATAATAATAATAATAATAATAATAATAATAATAATAATAATAATAATAATAATAATAATAATAATAATAATAATAATAATAATAATAATAATAATAATAACAATAATAATAGTGATAATAGTAATAATAGTAATAGCAATAGCAATAGCAACAGCAACAGCAACAGCAATAACAATAACAATAACAATAATACAAAAGCGATATCCCCGAGAAAAGCTTCAGAAGGTGACAAGTTCCCTAGCAAAGAAGTTTTTCAGGTTGAAGATAATGCAGCAATGTCCACTGAAAAATCGGACAACAATGATATTATTACAAAATTAACTGAATCCTTCCACACAACAGATGATAAAACATTAAAAGTTAAATTTTTACCAACTTTTGAAGATTGTTCGTACAGTAAAATTAAACAACACTTTGAAGCATCAGATCACTATCGGGTTTACGGGTTGTGTCCCGCGGTCAGATTTTACTGCAGGTTGACTCTCGCGGCAAACTTTCAATAACAAACTTAAGTGAGACGACTTAGAGCAAGAAGGGTACAAAGGCCAAAGACGGTATACATTTTGTGTATTAGGTAGCACTGTGAACTGTGGGATAATAAAACGTACTTATATCGATACGATGGCAGCATATAATATATTGATACCTACATGCAGTGTGTGTGAACCGAGCGGGATGGACGTCTGTGGCCCGCATTCGGGAGGTCGCGGGTTCGATTCCCGTGGCCGCACACTCTGACATGGGTTTTTCCGTGATTTCCCCATGTCACTTAGGCGAATACTGGGGTGCTTTCATCTTCTCCGAGGCTTCCTTTCCCTTCCTTTCTCATTTCCTTTCATTCATTTCTCTCATTTTTCCAGATGCGGTTCGTAGAGCGGTTGGTTCCGGCCTTGGTGGGTAGACGGCACATTTGCATACTCATTGGAAACGTACTTCACTGGTTGTCTAGGAAGTTGCCGCTTGGGCCGCTAGGGTCGCTTCATCACCCTCTTCCTGAGCATTGGATATACTTCGGGCGCCAATATCTGGAACTGTTAGGGACTACTGTGCGTCTCTGGGGGCTAGGTCAGGCTCCGTTCTGGTCGGTGCTTCCGGTTTCACTTCGTCTCATCCCTTCCCCTGGGGGAGGGGTTGGTAGCCCGCAATAAATCCCTATCGGAGTCGCAGTGGGCGAGTTGTCCCCCCTCCGTTCTCAGCACGCGCGCACACACACAACACATACACACTATATGTGTGTGACGACCCTTCATTTTACCTAAATAGTTGGTGTCCCTGTGTAATGTGTATTAGAACCTCAGTGTATACGGTGGAACCTGTGAAAGATAAAATTATACTAAGTGAAAAGGGAAAACAACTGTCAATTATCAATGGATTTAAATTTCGGTTCCATAAAGTGTTTGCTAATGGTAAAGAACGATGGTGTTGTACCAACAAAAAGTGCAGAAGTTTTGTTAAGTGTAATGGTTGTAAATAAATTGAACATAGTGAACTGTACCATGATCATGAACAAGATAGTGAAGGTGGCCTAAATGGACAACAGTTTAACAACTCCGTTAAACGAAAAGCAGTGGGAATTTTACACGAAAGACCTAGAAAAGTGATTCTCAGAGAACTACAAGAACAAGATATTGAAACACTGACAAAGAAAGATGATCTAAATATTAGTCGAAAGTCATGTGGCGCGCTCCAGTCAAATGCCTCGTCTACCGAGGAACATGGAAGAAACGCTTCAAGTTATGGATACCCTTGAGGTGTGCACTAATCACTACGAGTTTACTGTGATAAATGACTGAAAAACACGTAATTATGCTTTTATGCAAATCCACTTTAGAATTTATTGCTTCTAATGGCATATTATACGTTGACGAAACTTTCAAACAGACGCCAAAATGTTTTTATCAACCTTTTACAATTCACGGACTAAGAAATGATCATTATATTCGGCTTGTATTTCTCTTGTTACACAGTAAACACACATCTTTGTATGAAGAAGCATTTAAACATTTACTGGTTGGAGGTGTAAAAATTAATGTAAATGTTCAGCCAAAAATTATTTATGCTGACTTGGAAATTTCAATTCATAATGTGGTGGAATCAGTGTGGCCAGATAATGAAGTGAAGATTTTCAATTCCATTTACGTCAGTGCTGGTGGAGGAAAATTCAGTTTTTGGGATTGGGCCGCTCGGAACCACAAATGCATGTGAATCATTTCATTCATACCTTAATTCACAATTTTACTCGCCGCAGCCAAACATTTTTAATTTTATAAATGCTCTTAAAGATATACAAAGTGATACATATTAAAATAACAAGTTGCAACACCACAAGAGTTAAAAAATGAGCGACAAGGACAAAAATGTCCATTATCTCAAGTGTTTTAGATCTGTATACGAATAATATGATTTCCAGACAGACATTCATCACGTCGGTGCGCAACAAACTGCTACCAAAGACTAACTTTTAGCTTTGAAAATACAATGATGTAGTCATATAGCTAAAATAACTCAACTTTATACGCACGATATGTGAAAGTTTATATTTTATTTCTATGACAATTACTTCACATTTATGTCGTTTTTCTTCTAAAAACTCGTGTATGGCTTGGGCCGCAACGCGTATACTATCCAATGGTATTTAGGGTAATTTTCTGACCGCGGGACGCAACGCGCATACTACCCAACGGTATTTAGGGTAATTTTTCGACCGCGGGACGCAGCGCGTATATTACCCAACGGTATTTAGGGTAATTTTTCGACCACGGGACCCAACGCGCATACTACCCAACGGTATTTAGGGTAATTTTCTGACCGCGGGACGCAACGCGCATACTACCCAACGGTATTTAGGGTAATTTTTCGACCGCGGGACGCAACGCGCATACTACCCAACGGTATTTAGGGTAATTTTCTGACCGCGGGACGCAACGCGTATACTACCCAACGGCATTTAGGGTAATTTTTCGACCGCGGGACGCAACGCGTATACTACCCAACGGTATTTAGGGTAATTTTTCGACCGCGGGACGCAACGCGCATACTACCCAACGGTGTTTAGGGTAATTTTCTGACCGCGGGACGCAACGCGTATACTACCCAACGGTATTTAGGGTAATTTTCTGACCGCGGGACGCAACGCGTATACTACCCAACGGTATTTAGGGTAATTTTCTGACCGCGGGACGCAACGCGCATACTACCCAACGGTATTTAGGGTAATTTTCTGACCGCGGGACGCAACGCGTATACTACCCAACGATATTTAGGGTAATTTTCTGACCGCGGGACGCAACGCGTATACTACCCAACGGTATTTAGGGTAATTTTTCAACCGCGGGACGCAACGCGCATACTACCCAACGGTATTTAGGGTAATTTTCTGACCGCGGGACGCAACGCGCATACTACCCAACGGTATTTAGGGTAATTTTCTGACCGCGGGACACAACGCGTATACTACCCAACGGTATTTAGGGTAATTTTCTGACCGCGGGACGCAACGCGCATACTACCCAACGGTATTTAGGGTAATTTTCTGACCGCGGGATGCAGCGCGTATACTACCCAACGGTATTTAGGGTAATTTTTCGACCGCGGGACGCAACGCGTATACTACCCAACGGTATTCATGGTAATTTTCTGACCGCGGGACGCAACGCGTATACTACCCAACGGTATTTAGGGTAATTTTTCGACCGCGGGACGCAACGCGTATACTACCCAACGGTATTCATGGTAATTTTCTGACCGCGGGACGCAACGCGTATACTACCCAACGGTATTTATGGTAATTTTCTGACCGCGGGACGCAACGCGTATGTCGCCATCACTATGACAGGAGTGGCAAAGAAACTGGCTAAGGGAAACGGAATTTTATCCACTCCTGGTATTAAAATAGGTAAATCTTTAGAATAGTCAATATTAACAAAGATGTTGGAATTCTGCTAATCGGATGAAATTAGTAGGGTAATGCCAGGAAAAACAATTTTGTTAGTATGAAAGAGTAAGGTCGAAAGGTTCATGAACAGAAAATGTTAATTTTATGTAACCTTAAGGAAACCTAAATATGCTTTGAGACGGCAATAACAATCATATTTAATATCAACATAAATGCTGTCTTGACTAGGTCATTTTATGTTAATTGCAATATTTATTCTGTTAAATATTCATGTTGGGTTATTTGCCATATAATTATAATGATATAATATGTGTTTGCATTGTATTTAAAAATGATAAAATACTGTATATTTTGAAAAGGAAAGAAAGTCGTTGGAAGTTAGAAGACGCGAAGCTTCCAACGAAATATAATTTAAATCGAAAAAGAGATACAAAAGGGTGATGACGTGACGTGACGAGCTTCTGGCAGACTGAGAACAGCCCGAGGTGTATCAATCGTATACCTGCCCTTTTAGGGCTCAACCACTGTATGACGGGATGTGGGGTTTTGCAGGATGACGGGTGAAGTTTGGGTTGTAGGTGGTAGGAGGTAGCTCCTCAAGCGGCTGCTTTTCAGTGTGCAACTTCCGTTGGGCACTGCTGGTGTGTGGGTCCAAATATGGAAGTTTAAAATTTTGATTCCAAGCTTCTCTTGGAAGGACTGTAAAGGAGCTCAGCTTGCGCTGTTAATGGAATGGCTCCTGTGTTACCGGGGTTGCCCGCAAGCCATGCGGGGAACCCTGTGTCGCACACACGTGCGTTCTCTGGGATTATAGTCCCCAAGATACCTAACCAGGGCGCTCCAATGTTGTGGAATCTGGTCGTAGAATTTAGTTTCCCGGCGCCTAATTTCGTCCTCCACATATGGAAAAAACGAGGCCTCGTGCAGTAGTTTCGAAGGGGAATCCGCGGTATACAGAATAGATTATCTGAAATCCTCTATTCTGTATACGCTGCAGACGCAGGAGATGGGAATCTGCGGCCATGCCCCAGATTTCGCAGGCGTACAGGAGGATTGGGATTATGAGCGCTCGAAAAAGGCGTAGCTTTAAGGGAATTGGCATCCCTGACCGCAACATGGAATACAGCGAGGCAGTTACCCCACTGGCCCGATGCGACAGGCTGTTGATGTGTTCCCGAAAAGTAAGGCCCTTATCTAGCTTCACTCCCAGGTAGGAGATGGTATCCACCCATTCTATCCTTCTTCGAAGGTATGTAAATGTGGGGAAGTTGGCGAGAAATCGGCGTTTGGTGAAAAGAATGGCGTGGCTTTTCTCCGGGTTGATGGACAATCGCCAACGCCTGCACCATTCTTGGAGGAGGCGGAGGTGTCTCTGTATGGGGAGGAAGGTTCTGTGAGGGTGTTTGTTGAGTATAGCAGCACGTCATCAGCATACTGCACTATGTTGACGTGCTGCTTGGTTGGTACGTTGGCCACGTAGACGATGAAGAGCGTGGGGGACAGAACAGAACCTTCGGGGACTCCACTTCTGATTGGCCTGCGTGTGAATCTGTTTCCCACAACTGAGACCACAAAGGATCTATGTTTTAGGTATGAGTGTAATAAATGTATTAAACGTGTGGGTAGCTCCAGTTGGATAAGTTTCCGGAGGAGACCCGCATGCCAGGTCGAAGAGAAGGCCTTCTCAACTCCAGAGAAACTGCCGCGGTGTAGAGGCTTGTCCTGGTATCCCAGGGCGGCAGCCTCCACCACGCGCAGCAGCTGCTGGGGCGTTGAGTGGCCAGGCCGGAAACCAAACTGATGGGGAGGGATGGCTTGAATGTCCCCTAGTATGGGACACAAGCGGGCAAGTATCATATGTGTGTAGCCAGTTAAACTAAGTTATCGATGTCAATAAAGACAAATGTGACAAATACAAATGTGATGAGATACAAAAAGTGAAATCTCCCAAACCAAACTCCAGTTCCAATAAAACCAATATAGATACTAATGTATATGCACTGGAAGTGAGCAGGCAATCTTTGGAAAATAAGGTAAATAAGGAGACAGTTGAAATTGAATGTGACCAGGAGGATACTGATCTGGAAGTAGATGCAGAAACTAATTCTGAAGCAGAAGTTTCTGAAAGAAACGACCTTAATGAAGTTATTATGGCCATATCAACAATTATAGCCAAAGTAAAGATAGTGGGTAAGAAAAAGGAGACTCTTTTTAGCTCATTCGAAAATGCACGGATTTGTACCAAGATGTTCGTGATGAACTAATAACGCAAAAGGCTGAAAATTGCATTTTGAGAGAACTTAATTGTAACAAACCACAAAAAGAAGAACAGTCACAACAGATGCCTATAAATAGTTTTACTTACGCGCAAGCGCTAGCCATACCTGCACGACCGGAAAAAGAAGTCCAACTTCATAGAACAATTGAAAAGAAAGGACACACCGTTTTTATCTCTGCAACAAATGGACAAAGTGTGCGGGAAGTACAAGAAGTTGTCACCAAAAATATACATCCGGCAAAAGATAAAATAAAAGTAAAGCGTATTCGCACAACTATGGATAAACTAGTCTTGGAAACTGAGAGCCAAGAGGATGTTGACAAAATTATGAACCACCCAGCTTTATCTGATGAACCTATAAAAGTGGAGCTTCCGAAAAAAAGACTTCCGCTTATGATTTTATATGATATCTTTAATGGACAATCTAACGAAGAAATAACTGAAAACATATATCAGCAAAATTGTTCTCATTTGATGACCTTTGAAGAATTTAACAAACATTTCCGTCTACATTTTAAAACTGGTCCACGGGAAAAGGTGACGGTACATCATGTGGCTGAAGTATCGGCAAGAATGAGACAGCAGATTTTACAAATTGGGAAATTATATGTTGGTTTCCAGGCAATTACCATAAAAGACTACATAGTAGTTGCCAGATGTATGAAGTGTCACGACTTAGGGCACATAGCAAGAAATTGCAGAGCACAAGAAGCCAGTTGTGGGCATTGCGGTGAGTTGGGTCATACCAAACCTAATTGCAAAAAGATAGGACGACCGGCCACTTGTATTCCTTGCCTCAGAAGAGGAAAAATCTGTAAAGGACGACGAGACTGCCTCACTTACAAGATCTACTGGGAACGTCTGATAGCAAAAACTCATTATGGCGTTTAAACTCCAAACATGGAATCAAAACATTCTTAAAATAGGACAAATTAATGCTCAGAATAGCCGTTTAGTGATGGCAGAGATTAGAAAAGTCACCGAAGAAATGCAATTTGATGTTTTGTGTATACAAGAACCATATTGCATTAAAGGTAAACCTGCACACCTTCCCAACTCCACCAGACATATTACGACAGGATTTAGTCCCAAAGCATCAATTTTAATAACGAATGCTAATCTACAAGTGACTAGGATCCATCAAGTCGGTGATGAACATACTTCATGTGTTGAAGTATGTTATAAAAGAGGAACGCTCATCTTAGTAAGCATGTATTTTCAATACAGTCATCCGATAGAACCATTCATCAATAAGATGCGCATAATAAACAACATGTATCCCCTTACTCCAGTCGTATATGCTGCGGATTGTAACAGCAAATCCCCCTGGTGGTATAGTACCACTAGAGATGCAAGAGGTGAACTAATGGAAGAAGCCATAGCAGAATTACAGCTCCACATTCTAAATGAGCCGCTTAATCCTCCAACATTCCAAAATGGTGCTGGTTCAACCAGTAATATTGATATTACGTTAGCAAACCACAAAGCTGCTGAGAATGTTTCGAATTGGATGGTAGGTCAGGATCTTACTACCAGTGACCATAATCTCATCTACTTCCAATATAGGCAACAACAGAACACTATAGCAGCTGTTATATCTAAAAGACGACCTTTTAACATCAAAAAGGCAAATTGGGAAGCCCTGAAAGAAAATCTACTAATGCCACCCTCAATTAATGTGGGTGACGATATTGACTACAAAGCTTCTGAGCTTACTAAGGCCATTCAGAAAGCGATGATTGAGGCAATTCCAAGAAGTAAGCCACGTCCTTTTAGTAATAATATCTGGAACGAAAAATTGCAGAAACTTCGGATTAAAATGAGGAAAGCACGCCGAGCATATCAGACTTCTATCTTAAACACGGAGAGGCAAACACACCTTAGAAAATACCAACTATTGAAAGAGGAATTTAGAACTTCTCTAAAAGATCTGAGGGAAAGATCATGGGATAATTTTGTTGAGAATGCTTTAACCACCAATATATGGGGCATCCCATACAAGATAGCCACTGAAAAAATAGTCTCCAGAAGTACTCTCTACATTACTTAAACCAAACGGTGAACTAACTAAAGGATGGATTGAATCTATACAAACCCTGCTAACTACTGTCCTTCCCTCAGATAACCATGAGTCAGATACAATCCAGCACAAACAACTTAGAAAGGATTTCTCCTCCGACGAACCAACAGCTGGAGTCGTCTATCCCTTTGACAGATCTGAAGTTCTGCATGCATTACAAATCCTCAAAAAGAAGAAGGCTCCAGGACCTGATCAAATACATGTAGAAATACTCATACATATTACACCAGAAATAACTCCATATCTAACAGATCTCTTTAATGAATGTCTATGGCAAGGCCGTATTCCCTATTGCAGGAAAGAAGCCAGTACCACGATCTTACATAAAGGTGGCGATAAGGCTCCTGCATTGCCAAAATCTTATAGACCGATTTGTCTACTTAACCTTTTGGGTAAAGTACAAGAAAAACTCCTATGTAAGCGCATACAAGAGTTTAGGATCCTGAAAGGCCTTAATCCTACTCAATATGGTTTTAGATCTGGAAAGTCAACCACGGATGCAATAACTAAAGCCATAATTGCAGCTAAGAACTCTAAAAAGAACTATGTGATGGGTCTCTTCTTTGATATAGCTGGAGCTTTAGATAACCTCTGGTGGCCTGCACTTTTTGAACGCATGCGCCAACAAGAATACCCAAAAAGCCTTTATAGAATTCTGAAGAACTATTGTGTAGACCGCCGAGTCAACATTACAGGGGCAAATAGTACCGTCACACGTGATATTACGAAAGGCTGCCCGCAAGGTTCTATATTGGGTCCAATATTCTGGGATATAGGTTTGGAGCCTCTGCTTAATGAGTTAGTAGTTGACACACAAATATATACCACTATAGCATATGCGGATGATCTGCTTTTATTAAAAGAAGGAAACACCCGCCTGGAACTGGAAACAAAATCTTCTGGTGTGACCCAGAAGGTATATAGATGGTGCAACTCTGTTAAACTACAAATTGCAGCTAAAAAATCTGCGTATTTGCTATTTAAAGCTAAATTATTAAGAAACCGAGTTATACGAATACACGAAGAACGTATTCAACGCCACAAGTATATTAAATACCTTGTAATAACGCTTAATGAGAAAGGCAACTTCAAGACACATGTCACTCAGGTCTGCAACAAAGCCAGTAAAATTATGATGAAGATTGCCTGTATTGCCCAACGTCAACATAAACTACCTCTCACTACCATTAGGACATATCATAATTGTATCTTTACTGCCATCATTACATATGGTGCAGGAGCGTGGGCACAGTGTATGCAAAAATTAAACCTTGTCGCAGATCTCAGAAAATGCCAGAGGAAAATTCTTCTCCGTTTTACTGGAGCAGCAAGAACGACCTCTACTATGGCTCTTCTTGTGGCCACTGGTACCTGGCCAATAGATCTACAGGTTCGCCTATATGGTGCTTACTATTGGCTAAAGAAAAGCAATCAACAAAAGATAGAAGATATAATAGGAAAACGATGCTATATGAAAAGACAAATAAGGGCTGAGTTAATATCCTTATGGCAGTCAGAATGGGATAACCTGCAAACTGGGAGACGCACCTATATGTTTTACCCTAATATACGAGGAAGGTTACGACTAAAGCACCTAAATCCCTTACAAGCTGCATTACACTATATTACGGGCCATGGGCCATATGGCACTTACTTAAAACGTTTTAGTATCATCAACTCTGAAATGTGCACCAGATGCAATACAGAAGATACTCCTGAGCATGTAACGTTTAACTGTCAGAAATACAGTGAAATAGCACAATCTAACAGGGAAAAGCTCATTCACCTCACTTTATCGGAAATGGTCAGGAATAAGGAAAATCTAAATACTTTAAATGAGTTAGCGACTCAAATCAGTATAGCAGAAAGATCTTTAAGACAAACTGGACAAGAAAGAAATCTAAGAAATTTTTATACACCTCCAGCGACTGTTGTAGCACCATTCCGTCGATCGTTAAGATTGCCAAACCAACTGTAAGCAGAAAGGAGAAGAACGAGGCCAAAACGACAGCCTGATGAGACTTGGACAGCCTACCAGAGACGAATAGCAGCGGCTAGGGAACAATAAACTGCATGAATACTATGAGATCACATATAACTTTACAATATCACTAATTTTCCTTATTGTTATTTAGTTTAATTTAGGTTAGTAACTTCTGCACATTCTATTGTGAACAAATTGTAATAAATAAGTTTAAATTAATCAAAATATCCGCACACTACGTCCAGATATAAGAAATTAGGTATCTGGACATAGCTGGCAGATATTATTTTATTTTATTTTCTATTTTAGTTAAACTAAGACGCAGTACAGCTTAGCCGTCAGACGCATGTGTGCGTCAAGCTGGAGAAAGTCTTTCATTATTCATATAAAAGTGCATGGATAGTGATAGTATGTTTGTGTTGATATGGCCAATATATTTCTGCAGTTGAGTTAATCTTTGGCTGTTATTTCTTATGACTCTTAAGAATCCATGCTCTACGTAAACGTTGGCCGAGACTTATGATTGTAAAGTTATTTCAAGGCATAAACCCTTTATCTCCGAAGCAATAATAACACAGCTATAGTATCCATAGTTCATCAAGGAAGCTGCACTTCACGTGCGCACGTAACGAGGAATTCTACAAGATATAAGACGACTAAACGAGAGAAGTGGCTGGAGCTTCAAATATACAATAGTAAAAGTAAGTTTCTCCAAATTTGCAGAGCTGAAACCAAAAGCATGTATTCTGCCAGGGACTAATGGAACGCATTGCTTTTGTTTGCTCCCATTATGAAAATGTAAAATTACTTGTAGACGGTGCAAACACCTCACTTTCAACATCAAATACAAACATAGCTATTAAGAACTATAAAGATACATTATCACGTGTTATCTGTTACCCATCCTCACATCATTATCTCCAGGACCTGACAATATAATAAAACACACTTAACAACAGTTTGACGCCAAGGCCGTAGAAAACGCAACATACAAACAACGAAATTCTAAATTCTAAAAGAGTCTTCCGGGCTGATTTGCCGTGGTCTGCTGGAGTAACTTGGTCCAGACGTTTCGTCCACTACTGCGGTGGACATCATCGGTGGCGTGGTCGAAGTCTTCTTGGTGAAGGTACAGTTGCTCCTGTTGTACAGTAGCCTACGCCTACTCATACAAACAACGGATTGCAGTAGACCGCACAGGCCGCGCCGTAGTCGAGTGGTTAGACCATTCGCTTCTCACCGGGCCGGGTTCGATCCCAGGCAACCACATGTGTGATTAGTGGTGGACGAAGCGGAGCTGGGGTGGGTTTCCTCCAGGTTCTCCGGTTTCCCTCGCCATCTCATTCCACCGGTGCTCCATCTTCATTCCATGTATCACCAGTGTCACCACCTGTGGTGCCGTATGCAGTAAAAGCGGACGTTAAACACCAGTCCCCAAAAAGTAGATCGCACTAATTTGGAAACGCTACAGTCTTCAACTGATGACTTTTTAGAGAACGTGTGAAACAAAGTTACTACATTATTACCACACGTTTCCATAGCTCGTCAACAGTCAGTTTTTGGTGGAATGAAAGATAATTTACAACCTGGAAATTACGTTGTTATAGCAGATAGCAGATTATTCCGAAAATTACTCTTTCATTATACAAGATTCGGTACAGAGTGCGCATTGGAACAACTGCCAAGCCAGAACACACCCACTTTCAGTGTATTTTAAAGAAAATTAAGAAATTCGTCATAAAAGTATTGTTATCTCTGAAAATTTGAAGCATGACACATATTCCTTTCATCTTTTTCAGTCCGAAGCAATCAGTCTCTTAAAGCAGAAATTCAAAATTATTCAAAATTATGAAGAAAATTATCTACCTTTCCGACGGATCTAGTGCGCAATATAATAATAATAATAATAATAATAATAATAATAATAATAATAATAATAATAATAATAATAATAATAATAATAATAATAATAATAATAATAATAATAATAATAATAATAATAATAATAGTAGTAATAGTAGTAGTAATAATAATAATAAAAATAATAATAATAGTAATAATAATAGTAATAATAATAATAGTAATAATAATAATAGTAATAGTAATAATAATAGTAATAGTAATAATAATAATAAAAATAATAATAAAAAATAATAATAACAACAATAACAATAATAATTAATGATAATGATAATGATCATGATCATGACAGTGACAGTGACAGTGACAATGAAAATAATAATAATAATAATAATAATAATAATAATAATAATAATAATAATAATAATAATAATAATAATAATAATAATAATAATAATAATAATAATAATAATAATAATAATAATAATAATAATAATAATAATAATAATAATAATAATAATAATAATAATAATAATAATAATAATAATAATAATAATAATAATAATAATAATAATAATAATAATAATAATAATAATAATAATAATAATAATAATAATAATAATAATAATAATAATAATAATAATAATAATAATAATAATAATAATAATAATAATAATAATAATAATAATAATAATAATAATAATAATAATAATAATAATAATAATAATAATAATAATAATAATAATAATAATAATAATAATAATAATAATAATAATAATAATAATAATAATAATAATAATAATAATAATAATAATAATAATACCTAACACTGGTCTACAAAAATTAACTTTTTCTCTTTCGCAGGAATTAAAATAACAGATTCTAAAAGTATTTTTCGTGCTGAATTCAAATATAATTACAGTTTGTCCGCATCGGGCAGGAGTTTTGTGTGATATTCATTTGAATTTTTATAATATTCTAAAAAATCCGTAACTAGCTATCTAACTCAAAATTATAACTACTGATTCTGGCTTACCTAGAAAGTGGTAGATAGTGATTTTCGGGTATATTTTGCATCTGGAACGTCTCTCATTTTAGTCCAACAGTAGTCAGCCAGCATATTGGAACTCCACTTGCCTTGGTACCTCTTCTCTATCGTAGAAATTTGCTGATGAAAACGCTCACCGTGTTCATCGCTGACAGCTCCAAGGTTTTCGGGGAAGAAGTCCAAGTGAGAGTCCAAGATGTGAATTTTTAAAGACATGTTGCATCCCATAGCTTTATAAGAATGCAGAAGATCAGCCACTATGTCACGATAGTTTTCTGCTTTATGGTTTCCAAGAAAATTGCAATATAAACTTTTGAAAGACTGCCAGGCTGCTCTCTCCAGTGGATTTAACGGTCTCTCGAAATGTTCATCAGCCATTAATGATCGGATTTGTGGTCCTATAAAAACTCCTTCTTTCAATTTAGCATCACTGACTTTGGGGAATTTCGATTTCAAGTACAAGAATCCATCAGAAAGTTTATCCATAGCTTTGACGAAATTTTTCATAACTCCTAACTTAATATGCAATGGAGGTAAAAATATTTTTTCAGGATTCACTAAAGGGACACATGCCACATTTTTCTGGCCAGGGAGAAGAGATTCACGTTTTGGCCATGACTTTCTAACGTAGTGAGACTTCTTATCTCTGCTGTCCCACTCGCACAAAAAACAGCAAAATTTGGTGAACCCAAGTTGCAAACCAAGCAATAAAGCAATGACCTTTAAAACACCACAGATATTCCATTCATATTTTCCATATTGTATTTTCTCTAAAATTAGTTTCATATTTTGATATGTCTCTTTCATAGCGGCATGCGCTACTGGTATTGGTGGAAGTTCATTGCCAATATGTAGCAGCAGAGCCTTCAAACTTACTTTAGAGGAGTCTATGAACAATCGCCACTCATCTGGTCGGTGTTGATGCCCAAGAGTTTCCATAAGTGAACAAATATTATTACAAAACACAACACCATATTCTTCAGAGAAGTATTCTTTGAAAACACTATGGCGGCTACGATAACTACTTATTCTTACATCTTTTTGGAGTAAATTCCACCCTTTGAGTCTGGAAGTTAAAACCTCAGCTTGCAGTTTAGACAGATTTAAATCCCGAATCAGGCCATTAAGGTCTTGCTGATTGGGAAAGTATGGTTCTGATGAACAGCTACTGGCTTCATATGTAAGATGATTTTTATTTTCATCTGAATCATTTTGAGTTTCAGTTAGGTCAGAATCAGAGTTATCACTTAAGGTTGTATCTACATATACTGGTACGGGGAACTCTTCAATGTGTAAGACAGGTATCAATGCAGATTGCAAATTCGGATACTTAACTGTATATTTTGTTTTAGATGTGATTCCTTTAATATTTGTCAAACAAAAATAACAGTCAGTTGAATGATCCTTCGGTTCCCTCCAAATCATGGGAATTGCAAATGGCATATGATGTGTACCATTTTTCCACCCAGTCAGCAGTCTAACACACGAAACACAGCATGTATTTGGGGCCCAGCTCTTATCAAAATCACCAACTTGACAGCCAAAGTAAAGATGATAACACTTCTTTACAAGTGGGGTCATATTTCGCCTCTGAGACTTGAAGGTCAGCTCACCACAAATATAGCAGAAATTATCTGCATGATTTACACACTTTCTTGGTATGACGAAAACATTAAGCACTGAAATACAACATGCACAACATACACAATACACTTCTAAACAGAAAGGAAGGAAATATTTCACTAGTGAACAATGTCACAGTCAGCTCAATACTGACACATCACAATGCCAGACAGGTCTGAGCATGTCTAAACATGAATGAACCTGCACAGTCTTGTTTTGTGGTGCTTCAGCGTGATATTACAAATAATTTCAATAAATACGGCTTGAGTAAAATAGCTACATATGAGGTAAAGGTTCCTATGACAGGTCAAAGAAAACGCTAAAATCATATTTTGAAAAGTAGCTTTCACAGAAAAACTATGCCTGATGGGAAAATTCTGACTACATATCTGAATTCAGGATGAAAAAATGCACTAGATTCACTATTCAGATTTCTTGTGAAAAAATCTTGTCGACCAGTGTAATAATAATAATAATAATAATAATAATAATAATAATAATAATAATAATAATAATAATAATAATAATAATAATAATAATAATAATAATAATAATAATAATAATAATAATAATAATAATAATAATAATAATAATAATAATAATAATAATAATAATAATAATAAATTTATAATAAATACCTCACGAAAGACTGCAATTTATCTTTAATTTGAGCCAAAGATCAAGTAATTTGTTTGATTACAGTCGGAGATATGATTGATCGAAGCGTGAGGTGCGCGCGATTTTTGGAACATTTCAAAAATTAATATCTGCCTAAATACAATTTTTTTTATAAAACGAAGAAACACAACTCAAATGTATTTTGTTCCAAAACATTGTGCTGAATCGTACGTAGGTCAAACAAGCAGATCTATCAATACAAGAAAAAAGGAACATATAAGATACATGAAACTCTCCCAACCAGAAAAATCTGTCATCGCGGAACATCTAGAAAACACAATTTAAAAATGTTAGCAATCTGTGACAATTGCTCTCAACGAATAGTGAGGGAAAGCATAGAAATATTTAAAGAAAAGAGCGGTCTGAACCGCGACACAGGCAAACCACTCAACACGATATGGAAGGTCCTACTAGCAGGTTAACTTCCTATTGGAGGAGAAGAACCGAGTGGAACGGGACAACTAGGCCAATCAGAGTAGCCAGTGACTATTTGGATGGATTTTTTGCAGTCGCCCATTGAAGAAGCTGAACATTGTTTTGCGGTGAAACGTCGGCATAATTTTTAATTTCTTAAAAAACCAACAAGACGCGGCCGATACCGGAAAACAAGAAAGAAGTAATGGACAATGGCCGTGGAAGTCTACTAATCAAATAAAATGTTGCTCCACTGTGAACCAAGGTACAATATCCTGGTTTACCTAGGGACAACCGTCCTTGGACGATACTTTAAAATGAAGATTTAACACAACAAATCAAATTATTTTACAACTATTTAAGAAAAAAATTATTCATTAATTATGAAGCACAAACACAATCCATGGCACTAGCGAGAAGCACAAAAGTCACCACAGTAAGTTTTCCATTCATTGCATTCAAGCATGTGTCCAATGACCACATTTGTTGCATGTACACCACTTTTCTCCACTACAATCGGATTCTTTAGAATTGCTGCAGAAATACATTCTTCATCTGCACCATCGTTGTCGTCGTCGATAGATAGAAGGGAATGGGCGCTTCATCTTCGCTTTCGCCTAACCATCTCTCCATTATGTTCTGTCTCTTGAAGATCCAAGTCTCTTGATGTTTCTGAACATTCAAAGTTATCTCCACAACCTAAACATATATTTAAATACCTCGTAAAAGTAGAGCGACTGACACTGAATACTTTAACCGCCTTCCTATATGACATTTTATTTTCAGGGTCATTAGAATTAATTGCTTTAAGAGCGTCTTTCAAACATTTGCGTCCAAAGGTTCCTTTTTCTTTATTACGAGTATCTGCTGAAAGGTATATTTGTCTATTATTCCTGCACTGAAACACACACAAACAAAAAATTATTTTATCGTGAATCACCGGCGCAAAGTAGAAGATGCAGTTGTGGCCCAAGGTACACGAGTGTGTGTTCATTAGTGACTTCTTTGGTACAGCTTAAGTTTAAAAAGTCTGTCCATATTTGGCGACAAACTCTAAGTCTTAGTCTTAGAACATCCACCACGTAATCGTCGCGTAACCTATTGCGATACAGACCTTTAATATAGTTCAATCTGTAGAAACTCTGTTCGCAAAAATATGTAGAGCTATGCTCACTCTTATATACACTTGCAAATGCTTATTTCTCTATCTACTTCATTTTAATCGACATAAGCATCTTATTGCTAATTTTCTTGTAGGTGCAAGGGGAATATGGGAATACAATAGGCTTTAAGCGATAGTTAAATATTTTAAGAGCTGGCTCCTATGCGATGCCTATGAAATCCGTTCTCTTTGCAAAGCCAAGATTTAAAAAAACGAATAACATATTCCTATTTGAGAGAAGTATAAGTATTGGAAAATTCAAACTAATAATAAAGAATAACTTGGAAATGGTTCACTAAAAAGAAAGAAAGAAAGAAAGAAAAAAAAACAATATTTGACATAAGTTGTGTATTTTAACGAGATCCACATTTTTTATTTGGTAAGCTTTTGTCTGTCTCTTACTGTTTACCATTTATGCAAAAGTCATCCCGAATGAAGAGGTCTTCTGAAAACATTCCCAAAAAATTCAAGACATGACTTAGAAACTGCCATGGAATCGCCTGTTTGTGTCCGTCATTAGATACTGATTGCTTCTGAGTCTAAACGCCACAGGCTGATTCATCCTCCGACTGAAAGAGGAGGTGGGGGATAGCAGCTAATTACGTAAGCGTCTCCAGAGAGACAAGGTTGAGCACACTGATATATATCGTTCACTCCGGATTAGTTGTTCAAAGTGGAACCGTTTGCGAGAATTGCAAGTTACATGGCACTTCATTCCGGGGTTTTAGCAAGTTGTGAAAAATAATCTTCCCCTATCCTTGTTCCGCTTGTTTGGTGAAATTTATGATGGTTTAAGAAGGTTAATAAAAGTAATAAAAAATCTCAAAGTTAAAAGATCTACGAGATGACGCAATTGATTGACAAATGGCTTTCTGCATTCCAAATAGTGGGTTGTACCCCGGCTCAGGATGATAGCGGGTGTGCTGAAATTGGGCAACCTTATGCCTAACAACTTGTAGGTCATGCAGCATTGGCTATGGCAAGCAGACAGGGAATACACTGCAAGGGAAACTAAATCGTGCATAAGCGAGGACGCCACAACAGGCAGATTATAACAGTATCTTTCCCATGATGGCTGGAATACTGTTTGTTAAGTTGTGTACAAGAAACATAAAGGGAGGCTATAGACCAACATTTCACAACTACGGAACATAAGAAGTATGTTGCATTATGTATAAACAAGGAGGAAGGAAAATATTCCAATGAAAAGCAAACACAATACATTTTATCGTGATGCAACATGATGGTAGGCGAAATCATCTCCTTCTAAAAACTCTAAAATCGATATTTCAAGCAGTTTCTAGAAAAACAAACCATATGTAGGCTATTCTACTCTTAAACTAATTTAGTAAAACGGAAGGGTATCATGATTATTTATCAAGGCCTTCATAGCTTCCCCTTCTTTCTCTCTATTTACCCCTCTCCAATGACCGTGGTATTCATGCTACTGGCTGGACATAGTTATAACCAATGACATGAAAGGGAAATATTGATTATTTCTGACGGCTCAGATTGTTACTCAACTGTTGCTTGTTTCACACCATGCCGTATACGTCAGAAACTACACGTGGTCAGGTTATTTGGTCTAATTCAAGCTGGTAACTCAGACTAGTTTCAGAAACTGTGAAAACTCACAGAAATGTAATTAAATTTTAATGCCATCCAAGAAAGGCAGTGTATTGCATACGTATTAGAAGAAAATGTTTTATTCGAAAGCAGAAACTATATTATAATGTAATGTAATAGACAAGCACGTTTAAAGTTATTTCGATACGAATTCTAATTACAGTGTAAATATAGGGAGAATTTGTAGAAGTACTAAACATTTTATATTTTTCGAGATAATATTGTATTATGTGTACTGCAAATCTTTACATGTTTTTGTGATTCGTAGGACACGGTTAAACCTTTCCTTATAACACAGAGCCGTTTAGCTCAATAATGCTGCTGCCAGGCGTACCTTAACCTCCCCCCTCACCATCACCTTTGCTTATCTTCATTACAGTGCCACGCCTTTGCCCCGTATTGCAACTTTCATTGCTCACTAGTTATGCCTCATCCAATGCTACACCCCGTAAGGCGATAAGAAATTGAGAGAGGGTCCCAAACAGTGCATCTTACTAAATTCGTTTTGTGTACCATTTTAGATAAAC